>KL567195.1:302-38325 GCA_000715275.1 Gyrodactylus salaris
GGCGGCTTGCAATACGTACCGAATGCAGATGTGTTCGAAGTTAATTTGAATGAAGAAAAAAAATAGAAGTGACAATTCATGACACTCAAAGCAAGAAATATGCACAAAGCAAGAAATATGCACAAAGCAAGAAATATGCACAAAGCAAGAAATATGCACAAAGCAAGAAATATGCACAAAGCAAGCTTGAGAGTGTACACATTAACAAGGTTTCCACTTTAACAGCAAAATATAAGTGAGGAATAAAAATTAGACAATCTAGTAAACTGAATACGAATCACAAGATGTTGAACATTAAAGGAATAATATCATGTCTTGAATGAAAGAAAGAAATACCAACCTCTTTGTGATAATAGATATGACCGAAGGTGTAATTTCTTCCACCACATCAGCGACAAAGTTCAGCCTTGCAGCCCTCTCCTTCCTATCAACAGGCTCGACCTTTGTGGCGCACTTCACAGTACTAAAGAGTTCCCCTGATCTGTATTTCCTCTCAAGGAGGGAATATGACAGAAGCAACGGGAAAAGGAGAGAGTATTTTGAGAACTTCAAACCATTCCCCTCGGTGTAGTCTGCCCTCCGCGTGGAGATTTGCTTTAACAAGGGACTGCCAAGGGGAATTTGGTTGTATTTCACTGTTCTAAGTAGATTCTGAAAGCGGTGCTAAATATATATTTAATTAACTAAAGTGTGGTACAAAATATAAAAACATTATCCACTCTAGCAAGACCTAATTTAATAAGTAATTATTCAAGCATCCAATCATTCAAGAGATTTGCAGACACGCCAGTAGAAAAAGAGAGACAATTTAATTAGTAAAACGGGTTTATTTCAGGTCCGAGAGAGGTATAAAACATTAGGTGTGGTTATAAACTTTTTACATAGCTCGCTTCCCAACGAATGCATTTGTCTACCCAATAAATGCTTTCAAATGGTGGGTGCAAAAGATTTCTAATATTGTGTATTATTCGGCTGAGAGCTGCACAGGTCCAGGTTGAAGGGTAAATCTTTGGGAAATGGATTCTTGGCGTTGTACACTTGCAGTTGGGTGACTAGCTTGGACCTCTCACGTAGGCACTTCCACGCATGATCCTTATCTCTCTTCAGTACACACTTTCCCTGACGCTTCAAGAGGACAATCTTCTCATATGCCTCTAGGACGTCAGCGTCGGCTATAGCAAGAGACCGGCGTATCGTTTGTCGCTGGAGGTCGGCCTTGGAGCAGGCGAGAAGATGACGGTACACGCGAAGGTTCAGAGACCGGATTTTGGCGAGTTCGCGTTGCTTCTGCACTAGCGACCAAACGACTTCATCAGAATTGGCGTAGGGGTCTGTGAAGAGGCCAGAGCATTGGCTATTTATTGTTATGTCATTACCGTTGGTCGTTGTGGGGTTATTTACAATGGCACTGGTTGTGGAGGGCTCCAGGCTTTGGTTTATTGAGGCTGAGAGATGAGCTGATAGATTGAAGCTTACCTCTTCATCTTGGAGGCAATTCGTTTTCGCCAGACTGGTGTATGGGTCTGGAGAGGAGGGGCTTGACATTGAAGTCTTCTTTGGCTGTAATTTCGTTGAGAAGTATTAAAACCGAATAGATTTATGGTTAATTTTAAATAAAGCTAAAACTACAGATTTTTCATCTTTCAAACGACCTACCAAACTTTTTTGACTCAACATTGTAGGCCCTACACAAAGATGACTTTCCCACCACTTCTCTCTGATTCTATTGGTTAAATAGGATTTCTCACCTAGTGTGAAGCAGCATGGTTTCAAACTCTCTGCACTAATTATTCTAGAGACTTGGCATATAGTGAGCTATTCCTGTTTTCAGATTCATACAGAATGAAAACAAATAAACAAAGTCAAAAAAGAGTCTGCTCACTTTTGAATCAGAATCATCAAAGTAGTGATTCCTATTCCTCGACTTTGATACATTCTGCAATGGCGATTTGGCCTCATGCGGTGAACTGGGAACTGGCGTGGAACATTCACTCTTTATCGAGCGCTTACGCTTCTTCTTAGTCGGAGTGGACTGATCGAGATAATGATCCCCATTCTGACTATTACCACCACTCCCGGGATACTTTACGGGACCCTTGAAGATGTCCTTTTGAAAGTTGAGCTTGTCCAATAGCAATGTGATCCTCTTCTCGACTGTCTTCGTGGTATGGGTGCTGACGTCAATAGTCTTTGCGATATTCTTCAACGAGTCATACGGCTGAGCACGATCTGTTACAGTAACTGGGGTAGTCATGTGATCAGCGTGATCGCTATCGGGATTGCTGACAGATGAGGCTGTCTGGCCGTTATAAAAGTTTCCATTTTGCAACAACCCTGGGGAGCCGTTAACGCTGGGATTGTTATTACGCGCCGGCGAGGTCAACTGGCTGCGATAATGGTTTTGTTCATTCTTGAGGATGACTTTTATGAGGTCTAGGTAGTCACGTTCTACTTCGTTGATAGAATCGATAAAGTTGGATGAATAGATCCACTCGATGGATTCGTCCGAAGTGGCCGGAATGTGACTGTCGTATCTAACATTTGAGTTAATAATAACGAGAGAAGTGATGAATGTAGATAAACCCACTTTAGATCAGCGTCTATTCTAATGGCGAGGTTCATGAGAGAATTGGAGGTGTGCTGCTTGACATGTGAACTGATCGATCGTGAACTACTGTCCACTTTGAGCTCTGAAGAGTTCATTGATTTCAAACCTAGATCCATCATTGATGGATAGAAAATAGATTAAGGTGAATAAACTGAGTGAATTTTGAAAATAATCTTTCTGTTGTTAAAAATTCGGTGAATTTTAAAAAAATGCAAGAACCAAGAGTTTTTAGATTTAGAACTAAAGCTACCTGCCAATGTTTTTAATCCATAGATTTCTATGCTGGATGAACTTGAGAGTGGGATAGACTAATATTACAATTATTATTCCGTGGATTGGGAGTCCCTAGTTTTTCCTCTCTAATGATGTGCAAAGAAATTATCGAGGTAGAATATCGAATTAAAGTTCATGAATTTTTGAATTATTTTTAATAAAAAGCTGAATTCAACTAACCATTATTAACGTCATGTTTATCACTAGTATTTTCAACTGGACCCGGCGAGGATAACTTTGGCGGCGAGAGGAGGTTATTCCATTTCTCCTCGTCTTGGTAATTATCAATAACCCCCTCGAGATATTTTATATTATCCTGTGTTATGTCTGAGCAATATGGTTCCATTAGATCCCAAAATTTGTTAGGTATCACAAAGCTAAAAAATTAATTAATAAAAGATTTTTCTCAGCATACAATAGTTTACAAATTACTGTAAAATAAGTACTAGTAAAATTCATAGAGCCCAGCTCTAGATACTCAAGATTAAAATTTCTGAAACACTCACTGCTCATTAGGAATAGGTTCTGGTTCAGGTATAGGAGATTCATTATATGTTCTATTTCTCTGTGAAATGATTAATTTCAAGGGTTCATCTGATTGCTGCACGGAAAAGCTGTCTCCGTTTAACTCTGCTTTACTAATCAATCCTAATTTAGCCTGAAGATTGAGCGGGAGAGATGTTCCATTAAGAATATTCTGTAGCATATAAGAGGACTCTGAAAGTCCTGCGAGAATGCCCTCCACATCCTCTTTGAGGTTATCGATTTCAATGTTATCTGTATTCGATCCGCTGGCGACTAAAATTATAGAAATTTCGGTTTACCTTTGTGGAATGCATGGAAATTGTCTCTACATATGTCTGGAAATAAATAGGATTCTGATGTTGATTTTGACTTTCTTGGTTTGGATTTACGAGTTGTCATTATCAATGAAAAATATATTAAATAGATATTTGAAAGTTCTATTTTATTCAAACACACTTTTAAATTTGTCAAAGTTCTTATACTAAAATTAAAAATTGATGTCATTTTCAAATCACAATTCATATCAGATCGATTTCCGAATCTTGAAAGCTATCATAACTCGTCTAGAAAATCATTGACAAAATTATATGGAATAAATATAACAAATTCTTTTCAGTAAAGCAGAAATTAATTTCTAAAATTAGAGAAAAAAAATTTTCCTTAGGAACTGTTAACTATCCATGAAAATCTTACCTGATGAAAAATAATGAGGCATATGATATAAAACTTATATTGTATCTTCGAATTGTTGGAATTTAAAAATCTAATTGCTTGATTTTAGTTACTGTGAAGTAATAACTTTATTTTCAACTTCACCGGTTCAACTTATTTTACCTAGCAAGTGCTGTAGTTTTTCTCAATTTATTGAAACTATCTACGTCATAAATATGACGAGGTGTAACGCTAATTGAAATATCCAAATTCAGTAAAAAGTAATGGGATTTTTTCAATAATTTTGTATCACAGTCATTATTTTCAAAGTTAATTTAAGAATAGAATTCAAGTTTGTGTCCGTAAAGTATGAAGAAAATTCAATATACTCCAATATTCTGTGATCCTTCTTCAGAATATAAATAATTAAGTAATGGCAAGCTATTAGTAAGGCTATAAATTCTCCATAGTCTTCTTTTAGAACCAACTTCAAATAGTTATCTTTAATCTCCTCCATATTGCAGGCTAATCTTATCAATTGAATCTCATTATACTCAAATTTAATTTGGAGATTTAAATTTTCAAGAATGTGATTGTAAAATAGGGAATATTCATAGATCGTCGTTGTGAGTAGATTAGATTGAAGGAGGATCAAATTTTTTCTCTCAAAGTGATTTATCTTCATAATATCTGTCTTGAGGCCAAACTTTCCGTATAATCTAAGTCCCATAGTCGAGGATAAAGTTTTCTTGCGATCGTAATTTTTTGTAGTAATCTGTAGTACTGAGATGAAATCATGCAACACATCAGATCTTTTCAGAGAATTTTCCGTGTCTCTCCGTTTGGATTTTATAAAAGAAAGCTCGTGTAATAAATCGCACGCACAAAATAGAACGTTGATATTGCAGTCAAGAGATCTCAATAGCTTAAAGAGGTTCACAGTTGTATTGAATTGAATGAACTTTTGAGATTTAAAAAAACTGTTGTTATCTTTGATCACATTGAAGCGTCGATACATCAGATATCCTCATTAATATGGATATGGATTTCAGTTTAAAAACTGCACTCACAATAGCTTAAACAACTATATGGGTACTAAAAGTCATTAGACGTAACAAAATACCTAATTTTTCTCATCTTAGAATTGTTATTAAAGCCATTTCAAAACTAATTTTCAAAGTTATATCTATTAGTTGAAATAAACACCATTTATAGAATCTAAAAATATCGAGAGACATTTACGTCGTTTTACGTAATCGTTTTAAATTTGTTTTAGTCCCTAAAGTAGACGCGAAATTTGAAATCAGTCCGAGGATTTAATTCGATAGCATGTCTTTTAACAAGAACAGAAAGGTGAGGTAAACTTTTCTAAATTTCCAGTCTATTCTTCGAAAAATAACAGATTCACTCAGTTTCATGGTCCCCAACACGCTAATGGAAAAGAGTTTATCGGTAAGTTGTTTATCGTAATTTTAGACTAAAAATTCTCGCATCGACTACAACTCTATGGAACCCGCAACGAACTACTCAAAAGACCATTGTGATGACACTAGCAAATACGATGCTGACCTTGATAATGACAGTGAAAGTATTAACAGCGGCATATCTCTATCCACAAGTGGCGTTTCCTCATTAAATCCCAAGAACAAGGAATCTAAAGTCTCTAAATACTTTGGCAAGAGGAAGAACGATGTGGAAGAAGAGCTCCCAACTGCCAGTAGTCGTAAGCGAATCTGTGTTCAAGCTGATTCAAATTTCACCAATGAAAGCAACACAACCAGGATTAGCTATGGTAGCCAATATCCCAGCATCACTAGAACCTTTCAGACTAGCTCTTCTGTCAAGTATGACGTTGAGGATAGACGAAGCAATTCGCAGACTGCAGCATCCATAGTTTTGGGCTCTACAGCTCGAAAAATGCTGGAGAGAATTGAAAAGTTTAGGACTCCTCTGCACTCCGCCTCGAATCTTCCACATCGCTCCAACCAATACAAGGTAAATTACTATTTTATTATTTCGAAATTAGATTTTCAAATCCATTAATATTATTTCAACTTTATAGTTATTTTAAGAAATGTTCATATTTTTCTTTAATTATCTATCAAGAATTCTCATTAATTATAAACTGAAATTTTATTTTTTGCATCCCTAAACCATTTCAAGTCCTTCGTAAACAATTTTTGATAAATAATAAAAGGTACTTGGTTTAATTTAGACTAGTGACTAAAAATTTATGGCTTTTATCTGGAACATAATCGATAAAAATTGTATGATTATTAAAATGCATTTTATACTTCAGTCAACGTATGCAAATGATGTTTGGAAAGCTTCGAGATATCCTCCTTATATGAACGCATTCAAGCGTTACAAAATGATGATTTCCAAGACTCGTGAAGACATGGACAAAACACCCAATGCCAATGAAGATAAGAAAGAGGTTCCCACCAGAGAATTCAAGCCCACCAGCCCAGAAAAGGTTGACAATTTCAAAACTGAGCCCGAAAAGGTTTTGATTGCTCCAGCAAAATGTATTCCAATTCCATCTTCTACCGTTCAATCTGATGTCGCTGTAAAGATGAATTTTATCTTCTCCAATCCAATTCACACTGGAATGACATCCCACGTGGGAGAAGCTGACGCCTTTACTTTCTCACAGCCAATATCTACCAAAGATCACGCGACCAGTCCAACAACTGACAAGGTCCATTCCGTATCATTACCAAAGAGAGATTTTTCTGCTGCTAAATTATTTGGAGAGAAAGAATTGCCAAAGAAAACTCTCAAATTCAATGACGAATTCTTGTGGCGGTGTAGCAACTGCTTTATGGAGATGCCCAATTCCAAGAAGGCATGCTCCAAATGCTGGATGCCGAGGAACTTCGAGCAGGATAACGAGTCTGGCGCTGGCTCAGACCCAGAGTCCATCCCGGATAATGACGAAGCAAACGTTGAAACTGTCGACTTGGATGACTCCTTCAGCTCCAGCAATTTAAAGAAGAACAAGGTTGAGGAGAAGAAACCCATTACTATTATTCCCGTCAAGTCAGAGAAATGGGAGTGTGCCACGTGTCTAGTGCCAAATGATATTTCCGATTCAAAGTGCAAATGTTGCTC
Source organism: Gyrodactylus salaris (assembly GCA_000715275.1). NCBI lineage: Eukaryota > Metazoa > Platyhelminthes > Monogenea > Gyrodactylidea > Gyrodactylidae > Gyrodactylus > Gyrodactylus salaris. Next base: position 7,474 of record KL567195.1, read on the forward strand.
TACAGCCAAAGTATCTGCGTCTACAGCAGCCTCAAATCAAGTCACTTCCAAGGACACTCCACTAATTGTCCCTCCTTCTGGTCTGTTGTCCAAGTCGTGGGAGTGTCCTACTTGCCTCGTTTCTAACAAGATGGACTCTAAACAGTGTCAGTGCTGTAGCACCAAGAATCCAAGCAATAAGGAAAATGGTAAGTGTTGTCTATTGAAACAGTATCACTTTCTCCCAAAGTTCAATTACATCTAAATTTTCGGCTGGCTAAAATTTTATTTATTAAACTAAAATCAAACTTCAATTCTAGATACAGTCGTTGAATCTACAACGAAACCACTGTTCTCATTTGGAAAGCCAAGCAGTGAGACAAATGTCGTAATAGAAAAGAGTAGCGAGCAGAAGCCATTCAGCTTTGGCAGCTCTACAAACTCCACGTCTAGTGAAGCTAACAAGCTGTTCAGTTTTGGCACCTCTAGTGTCACTGAGAACAAACCCTCCGCCTTCCCTTCATCCACCTTCAATCAGACCTCTAGCGGTGGCGGTTTCAACTTTTCATTCGGCGTAAATAAGCAAGAACCCCAGAAGCCCTCGGATACCCCCTCATTCCCGGCTGTAAACTCAATTCCCATCTTTGGCACTTGCAGCACGGTCGTTGAGCCTCCGAAAGTGGCCCCAGTTAGTCTCTTTAACTTTGGCAATGCCAATCCACAACAGCCAACAACCTTCCAGCAGCCCCCAGCGGCGCCAACATCTGGCTTCAACTTTGCATCTTCCTTCTCAGACACCGCTAAGCCAACGTTCAACTTTACCGCTCCGCAGAACACTGGCACTTTTGCCTTTGGCTCAGTTCCTCCAAGTCAACCACAATCGAATCCCTTTTCATTTGAAGGCAACAAGCCGGCAGATGGGACAGCCTCTGGTACCCCAAACATACAGTGAGTTAATCTTCCCTTCTTCTTCTTCTCAAAAAATCGATAAATCATTTAATTCACCAGCCGTTCCTCAGCCAAGGCCATCTCGGCATATAGTTGAAATGTAACGTGTCCTATTATCTCTCATTATTATAATCTCTCTAAATTTATAACATTTTACCATGTATTATTAATGTCCACTAAAAATGCCTGGATTATTCACTTTCATTCAAGTCACTAATGTCTCTTTCTCTCCCCCAAGAAATCGCTTGTTCCGCAAAGCAACTAGAAGAATTAAAAAGTGATCCATTACATTGCAAAAATAAAGAGCCAAGTTCACACGTTGTAGACATTCGACCATCCCAGTGAACGATTATGATCGATTTATTTATATAAGAAAGAGAGGGCTGATGAGGAAATAAAGACGTTTTTTATATTTAAATTTCAAAAATTAATATATTCTGTAAATAAAAAGCAAAAGATTTTAAATTTCTCCAACACTATATTTGAATGGTCTTTTGAAAGATGAGCTTCTAAACTAATTGATGCAAAAGAGGTCATTCACCCAATAAAAGTTACTCACAAACTTGAACAAGATGCTTTTTTATGTACATGACCTTAGTATCGAGGCTCTTATTGGCCAAACAGAAAATTTCACACAAGAGGCGATTGATTGAAGTCAGATAAAAACTGTCAGTTAGAAAGGGTCATGCGAATGCTAACCCTTTTAAATGACATTATGTTTTAGTTACAAAATCTTAAGATTACACAAAAGATGTCCATAATTAAGAACCTAAGCAAGAACGATGAAAGGGTCCTGAAGAAGATCTTTAATTCCGACGACCCCGAGACCGATGAAGGTTCTGACTTTATTACAGCGGACGAGGTGGACGACGCTTTCATTGTAAACTGCAACGACGAGTCTCTCGTAAAGGAGATAAAAGAGTATTTTAAAATAAGCTTTGACACATTTCTTCTCCTAGGTGCGAGGTTCGTGCTATTCGCATTGCTCAGAATGGTCAATTCAGTAAGGCTATTGAGCTATTCACAGAGATACACGTCAAATATCCTGGCTATATTTCTATATTGAATAATATCAGCCAAGCTAAATTATTAAAAGGAGATTCAAAGTGTAAGTCAATCTTATTTTGCTGGGTAGCTGAAAGCTGAGTAACCTTGACATTTTTGTTTAAAAGTTATCATACTGTTGGAAAATAGTTCATGGTGCACAAGTGCATATATTCAGCATATTTCTGGTGCCCCCATTCAATTTTTAAGCATGAGTGAATAGTAAAAAGTTTCAACACAAGACTCTTAACTCAAGACTAACCTCTTCACAGCAGCCCTAAAAGATCTAAACACTCTGATTGAGAACGGTGAGAGATGTAGCACCAAGGCACTCACAAACGCATATTGCCAACGTGGCATGATCCATTTGAGAGATGACAGGGAAAACGAAGGTCGCGAAGACTTCAAGTTAGTCGGAATTTTTATTCTAGAGTGTTAACAAATTATTGCTTTACCTCCCTAAGAAACAGCAGTCGGTTTAATGCATATTCTCTGGTCAAAGTCATAAGATATCTTTCGATATTTTGGTATAATAGAAAAAGGTCATTAATAATAAATTATTATCAAAATCAAGTGGAGGGGTAGACATTATTATTAGAACCTATAGGACAGTCCAGTTGAAATTATTATGAATGAGTGGAGTTTTAATTTTCATATCAAATACAAGTGTAGATGTTGTTTATTTATCAAATTAATTTATTTATTATTCTTGATCGAAAGATAATTTCATCTAATTTATGTGAGTACTGTATTCATTTATATACAAATTTATTTCAGATTTTCTTCAAAATTTGATTCGAAAATAATTTGTAAGACTAAGAATTTTTCAAGACTAAACCAAAAAAGTCTTGGAAATTTCTCGCCAAGTCAAAAAAAATATTCAAAAATTATACACCCTAGAATCTAGGCCAGCAGGTTAATTCAGTCATATCACTGATTTGAATCATGAATAAATAAACAAATTTCTTTAGTAAAACGCTCTCTATTTTTCAACCAATTTTCTTTTTCCTTTTTTCTTAATTGTTGATCTATGAAATATTAATTTGAACGAGTAGAACCTAACCCAAGTTAAACACATTGACATAACACGTACAGGAAGGCGTCCATTTAAATGAACATATTCTTAGGAATGCTGCCAAGATGGGCAGTAAATTCGCCGCGAAGCAACTCGTGCAAATGAATCCTTTTGCTGCCTTATGCAACCAATATCTAGCTGTTGCAATGAAAAAGTTGAATTCCGACAATAAAGAATAACAGACTATTGTTTAGTTTCTCTCTCGAATCTCTAGCTATGGTGTTTGAATAAAATTGTATTACAGTTAAAAGAAGCGTTCAGTTTTTCTTCTTAATATTCTTGAAAAATTGAACAAACTTTATCATAATTTGTACAACACAATTCTTAAAATGATAAAAATGCTATTTGTAAATAATAGTAACTTGAAGATGTCTTCCAAAGAGACTTTGAGAAAAAACGTTTCCAACCAATCAGAGGACTCTTCATTCCAACTGGCCAGGAAGGCCATCAACATTCAAAGGGTAATGATTAGAAAAGGGAAAATCATCATCTTCTCGCGAGTTGTAATCTAAGTATTCAAAGTGTGCTCATCGCTAGACTTTAGGGAAAATAACAAAATCGAAGTGCTAACTGCTATTAGATAAAAAATAAAGAAAATCCTATCGAGAACCGTCCCGAGGTCACGCCATTCTTCGATAATCTGATTCGTTCTCTGCTTCTCATCGAAGATCTTCCTTATGAAGCCTAGGGAGTCGCAAATCGCTCCAACATCGGCTATCATAATGTTAATATCGTCGGTTTTCTTATTGCTCTCTTGGCATAACGAACAGCAGCATATCTTGAATTGGGTTATCCGCTGGGCTGTAGCGGGCATAGATAATTGGTTATAATTCGTATAGTTATGCTGTGAGGAGGGTCCTATGAGGTTTTCACACCAACAAGCCTGACTAGATGTTGATATTCTTGGATTACAAATGGTACAAAACGCCTTTCGCGGATCTTCTAAGGGACTTAGGATGGGCGGTTCGCAGAGGTTGCAGTTCTCTGCGTAATTATTGCTAATAATCTTAAATTCCGTATATTGGGAGATTTTCTGATTCCTCTCAGAGCGAATATTCAAGGCGTTAAAGTCATCCTGCTCGCATTGCAGCCTGCTCAGCGTTTCGTCTCTCGTGCTGGGCTTTGAAGTTTTCAGGGTTGTCGCCATCGTTTGCGTGTTCACCAACCGGAATTCGCTTGTTGGAATTTTTGTCTCACTGAAGTAGACTGAATCGTAATTACCGATTGAACGAATGAGTAAGAAATTGGCAACATATTTGAACATTATCTAAGAAAATAAAATTAATTAATCATGCTACTACCAAGTATTACGCATAATAAACGATTTTATCAGACCAAATTAACCAATGATTCATTGGCAATGAATGATAGAAACAGTCACATACATATTCAATCTAGATACTTCAGTGTTTCAGCGATGGCTTTATTCGGTTTATTTTCTTCAGCAAGAGCAAGAACTTTGATTCGAAGGTCGAATTTCATTTTGGAATAATGAAGAAACCTTCTGACACAGTCGTATTTATACGTAAGAATAAGATGACTCAGTTCAGATTTACTACCCTACCCTAGAATAATAAACAACCCCTTTAAAGACCCCTTTTCCGAATGTCGATAAAGGGGTCGCGAAAATAGGAGGAGAAAAGGAAAACAGGACCATTATGAGGAGATTTGCTTTAAAATATTTATAAATATTAAAACAATAAAAATGTATGCCTAGTGTACTAGAACCAATGCAAAGTAATTTTCTAATAATATTTAAAAAAAACATTCAATAATGATCATACTACTTGTGAGTGTAGTCATAAAAATAATTGGTCTCTAGAAATGGAGTGTCATTTGTGAAAGATGAATTAGGAGTACAACTGTACTAATTTGGAAGATTTTTCTTACAATTTTAACAATTGTTGGCAATTTAGCTTGATTATCACTCCTAAAGTGGAGGTTGACAATGATACAGCTAAGGAAGGCGGACAACGTTATAATTCCCATATTGAAGCAGTAATAGACACCGAGAAGGGGGAAATTACTGGCAGCTGACGGTGTTATATCCTTGAGTAGAAGCAGCAACAGGAAAAAGGCCACGAATATATTCATTCCTAAGAAGAGTTAATATTTTGAGTTGCATTTCATACTCATTAAAAATGCAATTATTATCTCTGGTTTAGAGCCATCCACTTGTTAATATAGAGGAGGAATTTTCTAGTTCATAAAAATAAATTTCAGTTTCCCAGCTAGTAATAGCTTTGAATTTTTATTCATTCCCTCTATAAATTAGGATGATGAAAATATCTACTCTATGCTTAAGAGTTTATCGATCAGTTGAAGAATGGATCATTATTCCTCATGGCACTTTCTAGATTGTTCTTGAATGGAAATAAATTCTCGAGTACATTAAGCAAGTAATATTAAAATCACCTGTCTTGGAGTATCTTTAGAGGGAAATTCTACAACACTTGTTATTCTTTGAGTCTGAGTTGGTTCTCGTGATGAATCATTGCTACTCTGAATGAATTCCAGTTTCTTGGGCTTAAGAGACAAAAGCTCGATATTGGAAAATAATATGAGAAATTGACTGTCTTTGCAAAAATAAGTAAATTGATCTGATTTTTCTACAGAACCATCTGTCAGATAGAGAATTTTGGTTCGTGTGAAAATCAATCTTGCAAAAAGTCATTCATAAGCTTTGAAATGCGTGAATAAACTATTCTTGTATAGCCATTCGTATGGCAAAAGGGCTTATTTGATAGAAGAAAACAAATCCAAGAAATGAAAGATAAAAGAATTGTCATCAAAACGATTTCAAAACTGTAGCAATAGAAAAATAAGATTTAGAGAGTAAGCCAAATATGACTCACCCAAAACGATTTTTGCCGGGGTTTCTGGTGGAAGCCAGAAAAGCACCAAAGTCAGACTTGATAGCAGGAAGCAAGGCAATATCAAAATATAGCGATAAAAGGCTGGCTGCCTCTTGAGTAATATCGAGTAGGTAATATCGACATAAATCTCTGGACAACAGGCGTAGTTGATGCTGTTGAATTGGCTCAGATTGGCCATGACCTTCCACTCGGAACTCTCCACAAAATTATCGAGCAACAGCATGCTCTTACCATCAAAGTGAGATATGTTGACGCGATGGCTTTTAGAAATACACACATTAATTATATTTTCAAACTTTCTATCTATCATAACCAGGGCGCCAAAAAAAATAAAAATTTTCTTATTCTTCTTAGAATTTAGATAATCTTTAAAAAAATTGTTTATTTAGAAAATGAATGAATTTTGCCATGTTGGAATCTTTGAAACAGCGGTTTTTGATAAGTATGTAGCGGAATTGCGAAAACGATCATTCTACATCGGCACTCGTAAATTGGCAATTAAAAAATAATGACCAGTCGATGAAACTAGGGGTTTTTGCAATGAAATAAGATCTTTTGCGTCATTCCTTACAAGTCGTTTCTTGGGATTTACAGGATCCGAACTCCGAATCTAATAATTTTGGATAGTTCTCCAGGATAATTGAATTTTGACTTTGTATTCGTTTTAGTAAATGAATCCGTTTTTCATAGCAAGCCTTGAGAGGACTTTGTTTCATAGTTATCTCTGCATTTGTTAGAAGATGGCCTTGTCCTTCCATTTGATTGACTGGCGCTCTTATTTGAGGCATTTTATCTAAACTGTCAAGTGCCAAGCATGTTGGAGGGATGGTGTAGTGGATTGTACCCCAAGTCCAATAAATATGATATCTCATATGGCGTGGGTTCGATTCCGGTCTCCTCCTTCCTTGAAACAAATTTACTATGTAAATAGTTTCTAAAACTTCCTCCCCCATTATAACCCCACATGTGAACCCGAAGAGAGTTAGACTCTAAGAAAAAAAAATGTTATACATGCAAGGGAACAGTCCTTTCAAAGTTGCTCCCGATCATGTAGGATGCTACAGGTTGAGCGCTTCTCTATTAAGATGTGTATCATACAAATAACATTGATCAGACTTTTGAATATTGCCTACTAGAGTATTGGGAATCTATTATCAAGAAAATACCAAGTTCTTGATTAAATCCAGTTTTTCTTGATAAATTTTTTCCAAGTAGTTCCAGCATGTCTCACCAACTTTGAGTGGTCCCTTCATAGCTAGACTCTTCAGTTTGTGAATTGTTATGGACTAGAAATGCTTTCGAAAACTCCTCTCACTAATTAATTGTAAGGCAAATATCAGTTTGCTTGGCCTTTGATTTAGATTACATGTCTTTCTGAGTGTTGCGATGCTGTACAATTGAAGAGTTCTTTGCGTTGCTCTGATGCATATGAATACTTGCTAATATGATAAAAGAACATATTTCAAACCTTAATTCACCTTTCTTTTCGCTTAAAAATCATTTTTAGAATGGCTGACTCGAAAACAGTATTTTCATATATAAACTCGTAGAATGACAATCGAATGTCTAATTTCATGTTTCAAAAGTAAGAAAAATAACCATTTCTTTCAATGATTCTTTAGAATATGAAGAGGAAACAACAATACTCAAAAGTCCACATCATAAGTACTCAAAAAAAAATATTTTTTCTAATTCTGAAACACATAATTAGATACCAGTTTATATAGGAAAATACTGTTTTCGAGTCAGCTATTCTAAAAATGAGTGAAAAGAAAAGTGAATTAAGGTTTGAAATATGTTATTTTATCATATTATTAGGGCTACCCAATGGACTAAAATGGAATTTTTCGGGACTATTTTCGCAAATAAATTGTTAAAAAGTGATATTTTATTCCAATCGAATGATCTTAAACAACACTATCCCACCACTGGATCTATATATCAGCTTTCAGGTGTTTAAAAGTTGCCGTGTAATTATACAATCTCTCATAAATACCTTCAATTGGTTATCAAATAGACTTTTTTTCTAACCAAAAAATGGACTAAAATCATTTCTATCAAGGGACTATTTGGGTAGCCATACATATTAGCAAGTACAGTGCAACTCCAAATTAAGATGTGGAAAATCACCCACATACTTTTGGATTTCCCTAAATTCGTTATACTACCATTCAACGGAACTTTTTCAAAAAAATATTTTTATGTTCCACCCTATTGTTGCATACTTAGAAGACGGCATTTATGAAAATGAGACTAATCTCAACTCAAGCTGGTTAATATACTGAAAATACGAGAATATCCAATAAAAGTAAAGATGCTTTTCCGATTTCTCAATTAAATACAAGTATCTGATCGAAAAGATATGATTGAGTTAAAAGATAAAATAGTCATATTGAGATAAAATAATCTAATTAATATTCTTATAAAAATCTACTATTTTTTGTTAATATTATTCTATCGTATCTTGGACCCTACGAACCCTGGCAAGTTTTTTTTATCGTTTATAAGTTTTTTTCCAATGCGATAATGCTCGTGAAATATGCTAAATATAAATTTTTGGCGCCCTGATCATAACTTTCTATTCAAAAATGCTGATAAGACATGGGAATTTTAAAGCGTACATTTCAACGCAACGAATTATGATCACCCCAAGATGGTATTTTACCCTAAGTCACACTCTATTTGGTTCAATTCTTGCCTTGGTTTTGTGTAATATTATATAGTTGTGTTTCTGAGAATGATTTCAACTCGTTTTGAGAGGTGACGTAAAGTCCAGACTTCTTATTTGGATTGGGTTCGATCCCCCTCCCTCCTCGAGATGAGTTAAGACTCGGCTATGAAGTCAAGTTCTAAGAAAGCAACTCAAGAAAGAATACATTGTTTGAAAAATAAAAAGTTTTGAACCGCAAACTAAATTTTCATGTTTTTGAAAACAAGCACTTGATAGCCCTTGATCATAATGTCAGAGAGATCAAATCATAATCTATCAAACTTTACTAATCCATTATCCAAGGTAGAGAGTATGATAGTTGAAGTTTTTGAATACGATTTAAAAAATATGATTATCAACTAATTTTCTCTTATTTATACAAATCTAATCAGATCTGACCAATTTTGTTCTCAATAAACAGATAATATTCTCTAGTTCTTGTCAGTTTATATTTTTGTGATTAATTATCTCAAGTTTTCTTTTAAATTTAATTTGAATAAAATTAGTTAATTTCTAAACTAAGAATTTGACAAAAGGTTCATTGAACCATAATAGACATTTCTCGCCTGTAGTAATTTCCTGAATGATAAGCCAATACAGATCAAACACCCAAAAGATTCTCATTGGCTTGATGAATTAAACAAAATAAAACAGCCAATGAGAATCGTTTAAAATTTATTTAATGGGCTTCGTTATGCTGATATTTTTTTCAAAGTGTATTTGCTCAAGACTAACCCATCGTAGCTCCACGGGCCAAATTTCATAGAACAGTTCTGTTGATCAAACGGAAAGTAGGTTATGTTGACGAAGCAATTGCTCTTGTATATTGACAATGGATACCATTCGACGGTCCCATCGAAATGAACCGTTACATCACAGTCCTTCCTCTCACTCATCCTTTCATCAGCACTGTAAATAAAATTTTGATCTAATATCAGCTGGCAAGTTTATCACTATTGGTGGTGGGTGGTATACTCTACTGAAACGTGGATACTCAACCAACTACCTCAGAAGTTGAGCGGAAAAATTCTAGTTCAACCATTTTTGAGAGAAATTCTTCTAAAGATAAGTTTCAGGAAAGCATATTATAAAGTCTTATCGAGTATTCTTTAACGACTTACTAGTTGTAGAGAGAAATATCTGGCAACCAAATTTCACTTGAAGGTATCTTCACCGATTTCAGATCGGACCTTTTTCCAGGATCCCAAGTGAGGAAGTAATCTTTCCAACGCTTGATTGTATAATATTTATGTTTAGTGGTGGAAAGACTTCTAAGCCCCTACTTTATAGACTCTTATCAGTAAATAGATCTCTCCATTAGTCAAAATTACCAACTGGTTTTGAACAGTTCAAGACGAATTTTGACTTTTCAAACTTTTCAAGGACACCTGAAGAAGGGAATGATTCAACCAATCCAGAAACGTCAAAACCCACAACTTGAGAGTGGGGTAGACTATTATTACAATTATTATTCCGTCGATTGGGAGTCCCTCGTTTCCATCTTCAATGATGGTCGAAGTAACTTGCCCATTGTACAACCAATTTTTCCCGAGATTAAATATAGAAATTAATTCTATCAAAATTTAATTTTATGTTTCCTTAAAGTCCCTTCACTTATGAGAGCTGATGGTTACTCACAAGGACTTGAAACCTCTTTTTCTGGCAAGCTGATAAGCTTACATTTTGAAAAATAGGTCATTTCTCCAAAAAGTTCGGTAAAAAAACGATTCTCATTGACTTTTTAAACTCAAAAATAATCAAACTCTTCATAAAAGAAACGCAAAATTGAAAATCAATCTAGTTACCGAAATGCTTGGGTGAATAACCTGATTATCACTTAGATTCAACCTACAAATAAGGATCGGACGCTGGTCGTGAGCACTTGGTCCATTTCATTAAGATCGAGAATCTGATACAGCTCAAGGCCAAATTCAATTGTAACCTGTTGCACTGGACCGCTCTCAGTGGGAATTTCATCTGATTCACCATCAACAATAGGTCTCGCTGTCTTGTCGTATTCGTGGAGAAGGCTTTTGATCAAATTCTTTTCTGCAAACTCTTCTATTACATCAGATCTACTATCTTGAAGGGAAAATACCAAATTAAGATTCAATCAAAGAGAGAAGAAAGATTCACATATTGAGTTTAATTTTAATGGCCAATAAGATTTCGGCTTGGGCATTAGTACACCACAAACCGATTTGGAACTCACATGTTCTTGTCTGCGGCAGAATGATGGACGTAAAAATCAAAATCATATAGTGATGTACATTTTGAGATGGAAAGATCAATAACATCTCATAATAATCATTTATTATCAATTTGTACTATCTAGTAGTAATCATTTGACATCAAGTTTCGATGATATTAGCTTTGAGAAAGAAATTAAAAATTAATAATAGACACATTTAGTCGCTAAAATTCTCATTTAAAAATAGTGATTTTAGAATCTGTTATCTAGCCAAGAAGAAATAGAAAAAAGAATTCTTAATGTAATAATTTGAGCTATTTTTTAAATGAGAAATGAACTTTTATTGCTCATATAGGCATATCGTGTAGCGGATAATTATTTGTATGAAAACAATGTTTTGTCTTTAAATAGTTATATGATAAACAAAAAGTGCAATCTTCGCATCTGTTTAATGAATAGAAATTAGTCTATTTCACGCAATCACTAGACCAGGAAGTGTTCTTGTAAGAAAGATGTACACGTATTCATAGTTAGCTGAGTCCATTGAGACGAAGCATTAATTTACTCAATGAACAAAACAATTCACGAAAAAATTCAAGACCATTTGCGTATTACGATGACTATAGAGACAATGTCTGGCTGGGTAATTGAATTGTTTCTCAAGGAGCAAAAAAATTGTACACTCTCTTGATAACGGATATAGATATGTATAAGGCCTTGAGTTGTCATAGCAACCTACAGTCTATTCTCACACGAAATGAATCCATTTTCATGTTATGAAATTTTCTTCATTCAAATTCCCAATCGATGCTATGATTCGATACTGATCTCTAAACTCGTTTAGGGAATTTCAAAATTATTTTTGTCTATTCGAATACAACAACTTAACGCATCAAGAGATATCATCGGAAGAGGGTATTTTCTACCCTTGGCATAAAAATCTGAGGACAAGAAGAAAACAACAAACGTCAGTCATTACAAGAATATTGAAATTATGGTCTAAGTTTTAGCAAAGGATTTCCGATTTTTTTTCAGAAAAAAGAATTGCAAAAGTGAGACAAAATTTCTCAGAGTGGGCCTATTTTCCTCAAGAATAATCTTTTATGCAAGATTATTTTCTGAATAATCAGATCGTTCATCACAGATAATCAATAAGGCTGTACGGTATTGGTGAGAAGGAATTGAATTAAATGACTAAAAATTCTATAGCTTTGAATTCAATTTTCCACCGAGCAGAGAAATGAAATTCTTCTCTCTAGCATTGCAAATGCAAAATATGCGGATTCGTTAGCTAGGAACTTTGCATAATACTCGACCAGTAATTCCTATCCTTTCTAGTAGTGGTCAATTAATGATACACGAGGTATATGAAGGAGAAAACTTGACAGAAATTGAAGAATCATGTGAAGTATACAAGAGTGAAGGTATGAAAAACGTTGGAGACATTTTTTCTTGTTGACAGCTACGAGTGTATATTTTCTATCATCAGACTTTATAATGGAAAAATTGATATTACTTTTGATTCAACATAATAAAAAGGGGTTTTGTCTGCCGAAGCTCAATCTCATTTTGCAAACCGTTATTGGAATGAGTCAACTGATTTTTTAGGATTAAATTACATCAAGCGAGCATTTCTCAAAAGTCACAAAAGGAAAGCTTGGTAACAAAAGGGTAGAGGAGATTTAATCCCTTCCAACCAGATGGAATAGCGTCTCTGACATATCTCAAGCATGACTAAAAATTGATTTCAATCAACAATTCTGAGGAAAGCTTTTAATATAAAAAATAAATAAATTAAGAACATTTATCAAGGTATATTGAGCATATCGTGACCTTATCCTTCTCTCACTTCACCTAATGGAAACAGTTCCACTTTAGGAGAATAAAACTCAATTTATCTTTATGATACTCAGTTACGTTAAATGGCTATCCAATTTGGTTGGAGTATCTGCAAGGAACAGTTTGACTCTTTCTGTTATTTTTATTTGTTTAAATTTCTGACAATAGTTTTGCTAATAATTGAATATTCATGTCCATCGCTTAACAAATCTACATGCTCTCATGCTGTTCAATTAGCTGGAAATTAATTTTTATTGGGTAAATATTTAAAATTATGTAACCAAGCAATGCTCAGCATTTTAGTCTAATTACTTTCACTCGCTAGGTGGGAACCGATTTAAAAGAGAAAAATTACATTCAATAATGATGATTTAGAATATTTTATTTTCATATTTTATTATTGAGCAACAGAGACTCAACCTAGCCAAATATTTAATTTTATAGTTTAGATCGAAACTCGATCCAAAAATACTCCCTTTTAAAATGGACAGAGTGCCTCAAGATTATGGAATACTCACATTTTTATAAGAGATCCATGAAGAATGACAAAAAGAAAAACTCTCGAGAGATATAATCGTTGAAGAAAAAATTCCAATTATTTGTATTTTATCCTTGGTAATATAGTTTTGAGAGAAAATAGATGAGAATTCATTGAACGTCCCTTCCTATTGGTTGGTTCAATTTTCTTGAAAGTATTGAAGAATACTTTCTTCCAATTATTCACAAGTATCACTTTTCCTTTTAACTTTGATATTATCCAGCTCATATGAGAAGGATATGTATTCATTTTCTTAACTAGGTTCTTTCCTTTGAATAGTGCGGTTTATTTTCGCGCTCAATTCAAATATCAGCTTTGTCATCAAAAGTCAAAAGATGACTCAAATGAGCATAGGAGAGAGAGAGCTTATTCTAGGATAAGAAGCTACTCCCTAAAACTTTGCAAAATATTATAATTAAGGATATAATTAAAAGATCATAAATTCTAATAAGATTAATTATCCTAGATCCGATACTATCCTATGATTTTTGTGCTTATAAAATATTGAGATGTGCATCTTTGACTAAATCACTTTTAGTCAGATAGGGAAATTGAGGCTTCATCCAATTTCGTCAAAGTTCTCAGTATGCTGCTCTATCGTGTATGCATTTTGTAGATCTTGATTTGGGGAACTCAAGAATTACATTAAGGATTTTAAGATTTCAATCTCCATCGATCTTTAATTGGGCTACCAAAAATGCGTGCATTAACTAGGTAGAAATAAAATGCATATTCGAATTTCCTTCCAGATCGTTGAGTAGCAGATTCTATCGAATACAAGCTCAATTCTAGACCAAAATACTGCTCAATCCATTTCTTATTCCGTGGTTTTATTCTCTTACTGTATTTGGTTGACTCAAGCACGTGGGATTGGATGGGACCATGTCAGGGCAAGTGGTTTGACACACAGAGCAGATTTTTATTTGTCAATAAAGAAGGCCTCTGCGATCATTAGTTTGACAACGTTGATTTCTCAAATATTTCTGAGAATTATTTCATTTTGGGGGGAGGTATTGATTTTTTGAATCGTGTTTCATAGCCGAGTTTTAACTCTGTTCGGGTTCACATGAGGGGTTATAATGGGGGGAGGAGGATTTGAAAATATTTACCAATTAGATTCGTTTCGAGGAGGTTGGATACCGGAATCGAACCCACGTCATGTGAGAAATCATATCATAGAACAATCCTCTACGCCAAAATTGCTGTTGCATACTTTGATCTCGTGATCCTTTCATAGAATTCCTCCAAAAGCCTTGTCGTATGACCGATATATTTCATCTCACATCTTCTGTTTTGCTCCAAGGGGTCTTTTGAATTATTGGAGAATAATCTATGGTTTTGAAAACTCGCTCTGATTCTTTTGAGCGATGGCCAATTTGAAAGTTTTATTAAAATCCTCTAATCTATTTTATTAATAATTTTGAAGAATTCACAATTTTACACCAATTGAAAACAGAATTTAAATTTCGCTATAAATATTTCATCCGACCTCAACTAACCCTGAATCTCATTTTCATCAAAGACGAGTGTAGAATGAAGACTAGCATCTCTTATGCACTTAGTATAAGAGTCTAAGACGATAATTCAAATTATATATTTTTTGACTCCTTCTTCCATAGAGCGATACTCAAAGTCCAATGGCAGCAAATCGAAGAAGATAATAAATGGAAAATATCCTCTTATGATAGGGAATATTTTAAAATAACTATGATACAACTGTTAATGTGATAAAGTTTTTTCTCTTTCCAGGGTGGATTGGTTGGATCACGGTTTGTGAAAATTGTGAAATTGGAAATGAATTATCTATGCTTATCATGCAATAATCCACATTAATCATTATAAACTATTTTCATATCTCCACTCTTCTTTCCCCACTCAGATCATTGCGAATATTGAAATCTTTACTTTCTCTACCAACACTACAGAGAGCCATAGTTGAGTCTCGTTGGGCCTATTACTAAGGGCACACCACTCAAAAGTTGTATTTTATAAATGAACAAGGCCTGAAGGGGGAATTCAAAATGTTCATCTTCAGGATTGATTATATTTATAATTGAGTTAATATCTAATCAGAAACAAAATGCCTACTAAAAATCAATAAATACATTGAAATTCAATTTTTTTCATTACCCAGTTATTAACGTAAGAAACTTTCTATCCTCTTTGTAATAGTTTTGGATGACTAATATATTCTTCTACTGAAAAATCTTTAATTATGGATTGGGTAAAAATAAATAAAATGGTTTTTACTAGTTTCACGATTGAGGCGTTTTGCTCAAAATCAATGATGTAACCAGAAGCTGGCAGGAATTCTGAGATAAACGACTACCAAATGCCTATTTTTACAAAAGTTGTATTTCTTAGTTTAAATGAATCACTGATCAATAAAATTCTTCTAGAAAAAAAGAAAAATGTATTCTTCTGCCTTTTTCCATGCTCATGCCTTTTTGGTTGCAATCGAATTGAGCTCGTACAACCAATGAAATGCACGTATTTCAATATGTGACATTGATTTCCAAATTTTTGTGTGTGCAAGTTTGTCTGTACCACTAAGTACTAGGCCAATGAAAATAGTGTGAATTTGGGTTTAGTATCACAAATTGTTGTTCTAGTTATTTCAGTTTAATGAGGGGCTACTTGGGAGATAAAAAAATCTTTCACTCCTGGAAATCTGAAGCATATTTCTCAATCAAAATGCAATTTTTAAAAGCATTTTTTAAATATAGTATTTTCTCTAATAAGAACTATTTTTATGTACAAAATGTTTGCCTTTTTCTTGAATGAGACTAAATTTTTATATTATGGGCCTCCGGCGAGGTTATCTGATTAGAAACCCATGGGGGGTCTCGCAAAATCCTTGTTAGTTTAAGTAGGGTCACTTTCGAGGAATGCCTCAAGAGTCAAGTTCCAGGTGAAAATAAATTCAACACCGTTTAAAGAAACTCTTCTTTAGAATGTAAGGCTTATTATATATTTTATCTTTTTATTAAATGAGTTGTCATGAAAAGAATATAAATATCAAAACAGATAATGAAAATAATGAACCGGCATCACATTGATTCTGAATAGTCCAATTGTTGCCTAAAGGACCAAATAGTCCATTTCCTAAATCTTATCCCTATGAAATTTTTTTCTCTTTTTTAAGCTTTCTAGAGTAGACCTGATTCAGGAAAAAGGTCCATTTTAGTCCATTGGGTAGCCTTGATGATTACTCTCGAAATTCGTTCATAGTTTTCCGAAGAACTATTTACAATATTGAAAGATTATAATCTTTAGATAATTATCTTAGAATAATTATTCTGTTTAGATTGAAATTATCTAAACATAGTGGCACTGAATCTCATTTCTGAAGAAGACTTGTCAGGAATGAGAACTAGCAGGTCTTATACACACAATATATATCAAGAGAAGATAATCTACATGGGAACTCCAAAGCATCTAGCAAATGAGATTTATGGTTCACTCTAGTATGTATGTATTAACTTGATAGATAAAATCCTAGCCGTTTTAGTCAGACGAAAATAGAGCCAATCATCACGCTAGAAAATTCTACCAAAAAAGATTGACTAAAAATTAATTTTCGATCAATATAATTTTAGGAAGGCAACATAAATCGAATGGATGGTGACAGACTTTCGGAATGACTGACTCTATAAACTTTATATTTATCCTCGGCTCTATATTTATATTTCTCTCTCTCTCTTGATTTGATAAACTGTACTCTGTTCTCGGCTGTTGAATGTAACTAAATTAATCCCTCTATTCAGAAAGGGAGAAACACACAAGAAAGAGTGGAAGAAGCTATGCTTACTCGACCATAAACTATAAAAAATGAGAATTTAGTAATACTGTTAATGTTCTTGTTCCTTAATCAATCATGAAATCAAATGAAATTTAATTCTTGGTGATATTTCTAGGCTTTCTTGTTTATTCTAAATTTCATTGAAACCTAAAAAAGTGTATCGTATTATCAAATATCGCATGTTAATGCTCATCTTCTTATTCATTAATTTATAAAATTTCTTCTTATAAAATAATTGGATTGAGCTATCAGGGGGGGGGGGGTAAAGATCACTTTGCCTTTTTGAGTCGTGTTATAATGAATTCTATGCTTAATGTACATTTATCATGCTAACTTGAACGAATATTCCTATTGAAGAGATAAATTCCCCTGGGGAGTTATTTTGACAGGTCTTCTAACATTAACAGATTCATTGAGTTTAAAGTTGGAATTCTTGATCTAATGTATGATTTTCAGAGTTGACTTCAAAGGATTATATTAAAAATAGCCTCTGTGCAATTTTGAAACAGAGTGTGTATTCTGAAAATAATTTCAATGGGTTTTGGAAATTCGAATTATCTTCAAACGCATTATCGATCCGTTTTGATCTCTTATTAATTCTTAACCCGCGGGGTTATGGCGTGGGTTCTATTCCTCCCTCCTCGGAATGAGCTTACTTTGTAAATAGTTTCAAACCTTCCTCCCCCATTATAACCTATTATGTGAACCCGAAGAGAGTTAGACTCGGCTATGAAACTGATTTCAAAAAGAAAAAAATGTCTTCTAAATTTACCTAACTAATTAGGTTCATTAAGCCTTTCTATGCTAGGGCCTGCAGGGTTAAGTAGCAATGAACTATTACTCACACTGAGAAAGTTTTATAATAATATATATATATATTGAGTATGATTATTTCTTTAATTCAAATGATCAAACCGTTCATATTTGATTCGTTTTAATTTCATTTTCTTTGGATAACATTAATTTCAGTTATAACCTTAATTTAAGGTTGTATTAAATTAAATTATGCAATCAAATTCTCCTCAATGATCCATTTCAATACAAGAGAGACAAATCCCTTCTTTCGATAAAAACTCGTCTCCTCTCTGTTTGATAGATGACAGAATACGATGAGATGATCATTACTTTTTCTTCAATCATTTGATATTGAAACAAAAAGGAAGGGAATTACTTTTTCTACAGGTTGAATAACATTATCACAATTTGGTTTTTTGGGATTTTTCGTTTGTTTAAATAACAATGATAGATGACTGTGGAGAGAGAAAGATCTTTGAGAGTCTTTTGTATTCTCCAACACGATGAATCTGAAATAAGTATGATTGTATAATGTACATGTAGGATTTGTGAACACAACACTGATTTTTCGTTAAATTGTCTATTTTAAGCTAAAAAGAGAGAAATATTAGATGATTCAGATATGTCCAGTACCCAGAATTTCATAGGGAAATTATTAAAACAGCTAATCTAACACGTAGGGCAACTCAGAGTACTTTATTCTATAGTTACCTCATGTTTAAAAATGCTTTAGAATACAGGTAAAAAATCGTAATCTTTTTAATCTTCTAAACGGATACGAGCCAGAAAATTGGCCAAGACCTAAATTGTGTTCAATATGTGAATGGTAGACAAAATGAGCTCTTTTATATTCCTACAGTGTAGGAATCCTACACCATTCATTGAATACTTTTAACTACCCATCATGAATGAATTAGTCACACAAACAGTAGAGGGAGGTGATTGATCATTGTGAATGGTAATTATGAAATCTTACCTTCAAGATAATATATATCCATCTTTGTTACTCGTAACTGAAATACTCATTGTACACTTGAGTTGATAATAGATATATATAAATAGAGTTGTTGCAAATAACACCAAAGATAACGTTTTGTAGATTTCTCTCTTTTACACTTGAACTCCGATTAATTATGCATGAAAATTGGTTGGTCTGATAGCTAATTTCTTGGTATTTGTTCTATTTCTGGTGTGATATTCAATATTTTTCTTCATCGCATCACTTTTATTGTAAAAGTGTGCGTTTGTATGATGACACTTGATTTAAGAGCTGTCTATCTTCTCCTAAAAAATATGAATTTATGACATAATTATAATCGCTTTAATAAATGAATAAAAAGTTTAGAGAATAATTAATTAAACTGGAGATATTATCAGTTGCAAAATTCGAATCTCTCACAATTATCATGGAACCATTTTGCTATGTTCTACATCTCAAAGATTGCTTATGATTACAGATAAGCTTGAATGATTAATCACTTGGATTAAAAAAGAAGAATAGATTTCAATTTATAAGATGATTTTGAACGCAATTTCTTGGCAAAATTTTTCAAGAGCTCATCTGATACAGCTCGAGTCTTAATTTTGTCAATTCCGTGTTCCGCAAGAATCCTAATTTTGAATTTGAAGAGAAAAACTTTGCTCGGATACGCAATTGAGAAATATATTAATCATAAAGTTTTTTCCATTCATTTTGTAGATTTTGAAAAAATATTTTCCTACAGCTGAAATACATATTTTTAAGGATAATTATCAAAATCAAGTGGAGGTGTAGACATTATTATTACAACCTATAGGACAGTCCAGTTGAAATTATTATGAATGAGTAGAGTTTTAGTTTTTATATCAAATACAAGTGTAGATGTTGTTTATTTATCATAAACTATAGGAGATAAGAATGTATATTATCATAACAAAGTGGAAAACTCTAAATAATTATCATTAGAAAAGGCTAAAACAGTTGATGATTTCTCTCATTTACAAATGACAACAAGTAGTTTTAAGAACGCCATGTAGGTTTACAACAATTATAAAGATTACTATTTCTGCGAATATTTTAATACCAAACTCGATTCAGATTGGCTTCACTCTGTACTTTTTTCCTTATCCAGAAAAGAAGGAATCATAGATTTTCTACTCACGCGGGAACAACAGGAGGTTGGGGCAATGGTGTGAAGAGGGCAGAATTGGACATTTTTCCATTTGTAAAAATATTATTATTATTTTGCAGGATTTCAAAATTGGAATTACTATTTTGCTGACTAGGCATTGTAGGAACATTTGGAGCATTTTGAACTCTTCTACAACAGGTTTTATGGATAAGAGAAATATGTCTTTAGAATGTTAATGCCTCAAGCTTGAAACATGATCTATTCACACAACAGACTTGAGCCATGCACACAAACACACATGGAGGTGATACGAATAAGGGTTAGATAACGAGGATAAATAAACATTCAAGAGAAATCAATCAACATTCAGCACATGCGAGAGAAAAGGGCAGGTTGGGTTGTACCTTATATGAACGAAAAAAATTCTAACCAAAAGTTTTCGAAGAGTATTCTTCATTCTTTTTCGACAAGATTTACTGGAATTGAACATCAGTTATTCTAAAGTCATGGCAAATTTTGTTGAAAAATATGAGAATACAAGATATGAAGACATCCAATATCAAAGAAAAATTTCGAGTCAGATATATATTTGTTTCAGAATTTTTGCAAAGACTACTCAATGATAAAAATGAGAAAGGCTATGTAGATCCCATGATTCAAAGGGGGTTGAATAGGTGTTCTCAGTTATTGTGCAATATTTTTGAATGCTGTCAAATAGCTGATGACATAACAGATTTTTTTTTATTTTCCCCAGATTTCCATAAAATTCCAGTATTACTGTTTGTATTGATTGTCGATTTGATAAAACGCACACAAAAATAGATTTTTTGATGAATAAAAAAAGAATAAATTAGTGGCTAGTTTCAAAATAAACGTTATCGCACAAGGCCAATTACATCTAGTTTGTGTCCCTAATAATATTCAATATGGAAATCATAGCTCTACTTTTATCACACAAACCAAGATGCAAATTATAATCTCTTTCGCAAATATTCTTACTGATTTCCAGACCTAAGCATTTTATCAAAGGTAACATTAAACAATAACGTAAATGTTAATAGACAGTGAAATTAGATCATAGCCTAGATCATGTAAAAACTACTCAAAGCTTGAGAGAAATGTGCATGAGGTTATAGAGGTGAGGTAGCATTTTGAAGAGAGTCGATGATACTCACTGAGGAATGAGAGGAGCTGGCAAGCTGCTGTTGGGCTTGGGAGCTGTCGGCGGAACACCCGGAGCAGGTCTAGACGGTACCGATGGTGCAGCAGCACGATTCGAAGCCGTGCTGGAACCGAATGGCGGTTGCGGGGCACGTCGACTGCCACCGGGACTCGATGGAGGTCCGGTGATTTGTTGCGGCGCCGTTAGTGAGCTTGATTCGCTTTTAGCCCATTCATTAATTACTGGCGGCGGAACTGGCGTTGTCACTGTGGACATGGACACTTCGCCGATGATATCAAGAGCTTCTCTAGTTGCCTCGTACATTCGAACCATTTCCTCGCGGCGTGTCTGCGTCTCAAGTGACTCATTCATCAGAGTGGTCTAATGTCAAATTACAGGGATTTATTAGAGTTTTCATGGTCATTTTTGCTATATTAATAATCTAGCTCCCGAATTCCATTCTCAACTAGAAATTTCTGCTCGATTAATTATTTTTGACAGCTTCCCAGACAAAAACTAGAATGAGTAGAGAATGTGGGTTGCAGGATGACTCACCAAATCACAGGCTTGATATAAGTGGGGCAAGAGTTCTCCCTTGAGGAATGATTTGATCTGAAAGGGAAGGAGGAGATGAGTTCAAGAATGAATTAATTCAATTCTCGAATAAATAACATTATTCATTATACGATTTTGTAAAAAAAAGAGGGAATTCTAGAGTGAACAAAATTTTAAATTAAATTTTACCATCTTTTTTTGCTGTATCCAAACAACGGTGCAACTCGAATGAATTCATTTCACACACAAACATTTCTGGATAAATCAATTCGAAAAGGGAGAAAAAATACTTTTTCCCTAAATTGATTAGGAATTCAAGAAAGTAGGATGAAGCTAGAATATTTATATTCATAGGTATAGACAGATAGGAATTCTTGATTTAATATGCAAAAAGGAGAGAATATCATTTTCATCAATGACTTACCCCTGCACGAATGCCATGTAATCTTGTATTATATAAATCTATAACAATTTACTTATTTTCTTGAAGATGAAGCCAAATTATTGCATAGAAAAGATCCGTTTATTTCATTAACTTAGAAGCTCAAAAGATGCATGTAGTGTAAAATTGGTAAGATAGCAGAAAGAATTTTCATGGGCCAATGGGAAGAGAGGCGCCTCTCATTGGTCAGATTGTATCACAAGTCGAGAATATAAAGGATTTTAATAGAGATTACATCAACTAACCTGTTCTACCATCATGTGCATGATGAACTTTGGGACAAGGTCCTTTTGTGATTTGTGAATGATCTTAAGGTAAGAATCAACGAGGTTTCTAATGACTTCAATTTGCCTTTCCAACTGTGGATCTGCTGTCTCTTCGATGGCATAGTTCTGGTTCTAGAATGAATGCCATGTTATAATCTAATCCAACTAATATTATAATATATGATGTATGGAAATGACAAACTTGGTCTCTTTACTTGAAAATTTGATTTATCGACTATCTCATGGAAAATCCTTCAACTTTTATGCTAATAAATTAAAGACAACTCCTTTGTATTCTTAGTTATTCGGAGGAGTAGTGAAGACTTCCCCTGGCTAAGCAGAACAAATTAACAGAAACCGAGCAAGTATTTTTGATTCCAAGATGACAACTTTATGCCCTGCTCAGGCTAGGAGATAATCATTTGATAATGCACATCTACAACAGACTCTTTGTTTGTTCTTTCCTGATCAGTTCAGGGAGAAAGATGGTGGATGACGAGGGAAATTTTTTTTTCTGTCCTCATTTCTCACTAGAATCAGTTGACATTTAGCTAAACACTCTTATTTTTTGAGAGATGAAGAAATACTTAATATAATTGAGAATTATTAATTGACCAGAGAGAGAAAGTCTTTCTCATATATTTTTCACAACTACATTACGATATACCATCTGATGTTTTGATGGAGCGTAGGAGAAAGCGAGGGAGAACATTGGAAGGCAGTGATAAAAAGCGCAATCAATCTATGATAAGGTTATGTCGGAGCATATGTGAAATAAATTGTCATTTAACATAATTCCCTACGAAATACCTATCGAATTACAGCAAGGGAGAAGTGGGAAACGTATTTCTTTTTATAAATCTAATCAAAACACGCTTTTATTCCCTTTTGTTTCACAAAGGAATGTTATATCATTTATCGACGCAATTTAATGGAGCTTGACTTCACTCTCCTCTAGATTTTCTGTGAATAAATCGCCTAGGAAGCCTAATTATCTTCATGTATGCTTAAATGTCAAGTTGGAAAGAAAAATTGTAACGATGCATTACTTATGAGTAGCAAAGCTAGCCTTCTTTCTTAAGTTGGGAGAAAGGAAGGATTTTATTGTAAGTGTCGTGATTAGAGCAACCCAATGGACTGAAAGGGACTATTTTTCTCCGAATCAGGAATGCTTAGTTACGCTTGAAAAACTGATAATTTTTATCGTAGGAATAAAGGGTAAACACTTAGGAATGGACTATTTAGTCTTTTCACAGCTTGAATGGATTAAAATGGACCATCTCTGAAACTTCTGATCGGTTGCTTTTGTAGTTATAATTAGGCAAGATAATTCTACTGAGATATTTATTCTTTAAACGCTAAAAAATTCAGCAAGCTTAAACTTCACCAAGAAGGACTGCTCATTGATGATAAATCAGCTCATAGACTATTTTGGGTTGCTATACTTATGATACTTGGTTCTAATGTTATATAAATGATAGTGGATTTCCTATTCTGTGAATGAAAATGATCACAAGTTGATTGAATAAAATTGATTCTGCTGAAAAGATTGAAAAAAATGTTTATTTAGTGCTGGAGCGATTGTATTTTATAGACGGAGCTGGAAACTTTATTTTCATCTTAAAAAATGGATTTTGGTAGTCAACATGAATCTACTTTGAAGTAGACATACTAATTACTAAATATTTATATAAAAATTACCTCTTCCGTTAGCTTCGGCGTCTTAGCAGGATAGACACCAGCGCGTAAGAAGGACGCCTTCCAGCTCTCCATGGCCTCTTGTGTCTCAGCGCTCAGCTCCAACTGCTTGCAGTCCTTGTAGACATTACGACCATCAGGATACAACAGGGCAAAGACGTGCTTCTTACCGAAGAAGCCAGTCTCGACGTCTCGTAGTCTTAGGCCGTCTAGTAGAAGGACGTAGCGTTTCTCCTTCTCCTCGTCGTCCTTGAACCAGGTCAGAGATTCAGAGTTGAGAACGAACCAAAACTCCTTATTCCTCAGCATACTCTGATTTTGGATGCCCATCCAGCCTTTGCGGATAACCTAAAAGTAATCGTCTTTATGGATTTGTCAAATACAAAATGGTTATTCATTTGTCTGAGAACTCCAAACACACAAATCAAAATATGTATTCAATTGAATAACTTGAGAATAAATACATGTAATCAGGGCGATCAGAAATATTCTTTTAAATTTCAAAATAAACTGTAACATAAACTAAGGATTACGAATCCTGAAAGGCGCCTAATTCTTCAAATACTTATAATGTGTTGGTAAGCAACAAAGAAATGAAGTTTGGCCAGTTCTTGAGTAAAATTGAAAGCTCAACTTCTGACAATGTAGACTTTTATTAAACAAAATGGAACGCATTATAAATATGGAGGAAATATTTCTGATCGCCCCACATATAATACAAGAAGGTCAAAAAATGCTACAATAAAATTCTACAATTATAAACCTTTGATACATTTCAATATTTAACCTCGGAAATAATGGGTTGTATAATAGCGAAGTTTCTTTGCACATCATTGAAGATGGACACGAGGGACTCCCAATCGACAGAATAATAATTGTATCCCACTCTCTCTCAATTTCATCCTGCAAACACAATTTACTTTTCAGGACTCAAACAACAAACTGTTGAAGAAAACCTTTTAGGTTTTAGGAAATATCATAATAGAAAGTGGGGTGGACCATAAAAAATATTATTATTGAATACTTACTAGTATGGTAAAAGAAAATATTTTAAACCTTAATTCACCTTTCTTTTCACTTAAAACTCATTTTGAGAGACTCTAACTCAAAAACAGTATTGTCATATTTAAATTCGAACAATAACAGCCTAATGTATAATTTTATGTTTCAAAAGTAAGACAAATAACCATTTCTTTCAATTATTCTTTAAAATGATGATGATGACAGAAACAATAATGCTCAGAATTCAGTATCAACAGCAATTAGAAAAAATTTATTTTTCCCTCCTTTTCATCTTCAATGATTTGCTTATTACAACTAGTTATTCCCGAGGTGAAATATAGAAATATATATTCTGACAATGAACAACTTTATAATGGCCGAGGCATCCTATCAACACCCTTGAGTTGTGATTGATAAAACATGAGACTAGCATGAGATGGACCATAATCACACAAGCAAACACGGAACAATTCAAAATGGTCATGAGTGCAAAGCCTTTTTGTGCTCGAATATAAATAATTAAGCGGTTTTGAGAACTCAGCGCTTGATATGAAAGACTTTTACGAATATCGTTTATTCATGCCAAGTAGATTCCATTTGGAGGAATGAATAGACCCAATAAACCGGAGAATTAACAAACATTCACCAAACTACCTACACCAGAATAGAACACAAAACCCGTTATTTTGAATGCTAAATGAATTATGTAAAATGTACACTTTCATTTCCAAATGAGCAGTGCCCTTGTGCACGCAAAGTAAAAGTTTAGAGATTACATTATCTAGAGAAGAGTCTCTCTAGTAAATGAATTATTGAACGTGAATAAAGTAAAATCGATACACTCGAGAGAACTTGTATGAAGTGAAGCCATGAATACTTTAAGAGAAGACAATGAACAATTCTCGATTATCATTTTTATCAAGAAGAAGACTTGAGAGAAATAAAAAATTCATGTTTACATGTTTTCACATTAAGGTTACTCGATACAAGGAGACTTTATTCAAAATCCATGCACTAGGCAAGTTCCCTTGAAGGCTGCTGATTCATGGGCAAAAATGAAAAATAATTTTTTTCACTTTAAGGTTTTAAGAGTAGATTTAATCCAAGAATAAGCCTTTGGATAGAGAGAGATGATAAAGTTCGATCACAACCAGACATCTATGCGTTTCATAATTATTTTTGATGCCTGGATAGGTGGAAATCGAGCCCGAGACCAGCGTGAATGCACTAGCTACTCATCCAGATCACCAAACATCCACAACTTGTATTACGGATAAGTCTTTTGATAACGAAACGTAAAATATGCAAAAAACTATGTCATGGAAGCATGTTAAAGGTAGGTCGGAGTTTATGCGGGTGAACAATTATGACAGAAATTGAACATGATAACAAAAAGAATTTAAATTCTTAAATATTATTTGTTAATTAGGTTAATGCTTTCTCTGAAATAACTACAATCTATGATTGCGTCTTAGAATTACTTGCTTATTAATGTTGAACATCTGGAATGAAATTTCATGAATGATAAGCGACAATGATGCTGAGAAATTAGTGGCCGAGTTTTAGATGCAATGAAATGATGACAAATGAGCTGAACTCAAGGTAGGAAAGAATCCCTAGAGTACAACAGCCTACAATCCACAATAGCCAATAGGATTCATTCAAAGATTTGGACGAATCAGAAATTGATTAGTTCATAAAATTGGATGAATCTCATTGGTTGTTGGCTTAGATAATTACAATTTTCTCAAGGCTATTGATTAGAATGAATTGTAAAACTTATTTCTCTCTATTTTGTTAGAAAAGATGAATGCTTTTGGCAATTTTATTCAATAATCAACTTACTCTATTTCCGATTTTATTCTTGTTCACGTCACTCGATTGTTGCTCAACACTAAAAATACAAAAAAAAGATATTAGAGAATCAAAAAGTGTGGGACTTTGCAAAAGTAATTTGAATATTAACAAGTTTTACCATCAGATTTATTTCAAAGCCGGAAGTGAAGATGAATCATTTATTTGGTTGAGATATCAAAAAGAGTTCATACAACAATGACAACTTATATATGCAGATTTTTTCTCTCTAGTACAGAGATTGCAGACTCTTAATGTCTTATTCTTTGAATCAAAAATATCCGTGAGGCCAAGTGAAGAACTTTTTAAGCCCTGCTTATTTATAAAGAGCCAAACTAGTCTTCATTTGTTGCACGTACGCAAGTCATTACAAAAGCATCTTCCTCTAAAACTATCGTCCCACATAGAAGGGCAATGTATTTATCGATTAGAGAAGTTTCGTTCACGAATAAATCATGTTGTGTACTGCAAATTTACATTGAATGTGGATAAACAAAAATGGGCTCCTTATGACTATTGAACCGGAATGCACTAGATTCTTCTTGAAGAAATTCTTAAGCACATAAAAAGCCTTATCGAACCTTCTTTGGGGGAGCTTCCTGAACAACACAAAAAGAATATTTTGGCCCGATGTAAACCTATTCGTTTATTGATGTACCGGTTGTTCATACTACTCAAAATTAGTCATACATAATAGGTGCAAAAACTTGATCTGTTTCTTGATAAACATTAGTTCTTTAGAAAGCTTTGAATGAATTTTGATAGTAATAATTCTACAATTTAAAAAGTATTTAAATTTATTAAAGAATTTTGGTTAATAGAATATCTCGTGAAGAAAGAAATAGTCCCCTCTTTTTGAAATTATCCAATACTTTGAATAGTCTTGAACAGTAATTGGTTACTCACCTTGAGAAGCCGACAAAATCCTCGTGATTAGTATTCATATAGGCCAATTGAACATCGACCACTAGAACAAGTTGGTCCTTGGCCCTAATTTCGCATTCTCTAATCTTTTGGTTCACTATCCTCTCCGTTTCATCACGCAGTCTTGGAAAGCTTGAAATCTGGATTGAAATAAAGACAATCAGAGAACATCTATTTTCTCAATCGATATAGAGATCAAATAGAAATCCGATATCATACCCCCCAAAGTTATGTCATGAGATTTCGTGGAATGTTTACATTTCGTTCAAATTATCAAGGGACTAGTTTTTACCTCTCGCACTTCGTTGCAACTTATTTTTTGATACGGAGTTCGTTGATCAATTCTCAAACCTAATTTGTAGATTCTCTTACATGTCACCATTCTAGAAAATTCATATTTAACTTAAATAAATACCTGTAAAAATGAGAGGCAAAATATGTATTTGGCAAATTTGGCACACAATCCTTTGTGATGGGCAGAGAAATGATGAATAAATTTGTGTGTGAACACTTGTGGGGCAGAGAGAAATGAAAAGGCTGAATTCTGCATTCTGATTGGTTATTGAAAATCGTGATTTGAAATAGATCTGGGATCGCTAGAGCATAGGATTTTCGCTAGGAACACTCACGACCACATAATGGATGGTTGTAGAAAATTTCATTAAAATCTGTGGGGTAAATTCTGAGTTTACCTCTGATTAGTAACTTGGATAATTTTTAGATTTAGCGTTGAACTCACTTTTAAACAGCACACGTGGACTAGTTCAGTTAGCTGTTGTACAACTAAATCAACACACTTTAGACTGGGTACTTTCATCTTGTCGATTTGCTTCTTGACAATTGTCTCAAAGGCGAGATCTGGCGTGAAGAGACCGGTTCTGAAATGGGAAATGTTTCAAGATCACTTGTGTTAATAACATGATACATGCTCTGAATGAAAATGATGAGAAAAAAGAAGATTGAATATATAACAGCTTTTGAGTACTCAATTAAAATTGAGTTCTTGGGACAAAAGTATAATTCAAGGGAACATGTTGAATATAGCATAGTTATCAGCAGAAGAGTACTCAATGAGTATGATGGCATGAAATAATTAGGCTAAGGATAATTGTACCTAGGAAATTATGTTTTTTTGATTTCGACTGTTTGAAATCCTCGGCGCTACTATGAAAAGTAGAAAACCGGTTTTTCAAGACTCTTGAAGAGTGAAATTAGCTGAAAAGTTATGTGACTCTGAGGTTAAAACTTATGGAGTAGAAGTTACAGCAGAAATTGCTTCTTCAGTTCTCTTTCATTCAAATAAACAACTCAAATATTTTGATCACCAAGTTGGCAATATTTAGAAGAATAACAAATTCTAGATAAGAAAACGTTAACCTCAAGACTAAGAAAGGAGCGTGGCAATTCCAAAAGTTGGCGTATCATTGACCTATTGAATGCTAGTAAACGAATACCGAAAAGAGACCCAGCCTAGAAAATTCTAACAAACCTCTCCTCAAAAGCTACTCACCAATGAACAAACAATTCAAGGATATTATGGTTAGCTTTAAATTATTCAATTATTGAAAGATTATATTCAATCCGATAATCACATAAACAGGGTTCAAGCTAAACCTGATATATCGATCATATGATTACGCAACAAATCGAGATCAAATATCATCGAGATAGGTATGGATTATAGTTTAAAAAAAGGTCTTGTTATTAACATTCAACGAATTGGTAATTCACCAGGACAAAAACGCCAGAGGATAGGGTAGGAAAGAAATAATTCTCACTTTTGAGGCTGGAATTGATGGGAATTTTGTTTAATGACCCCTTTTCACAATTCTGAAGCTCAAAAAAATCAATAAAGATTTTTAAAAAGAAAGAAATTTTCAGTGAATAAATATTGAAATATAATCTTTGAAAGTCTGCACTTTTAATCGATTTGAGATCTCACTTGATACCGTGGATATTCCTGATCGCATAGCTGATATCGTTTCTAAGATCTTCATCGTCTGTCTGATTCTATACAAGGTTAAATAATTTATTATGACTCTTCATTACTGTGGGAAAAATAACTTTATAAATGAGAGACTAAAACCACCCATTTTTAAAGATGAATTTATTCGGTTATTCGGAAAGAAATGTCGTATTTTGAGAGAAATCTAAATAGCCTTTTTTCTACAAAAAAATCTTTTATCAACAATAAAAAGGGTTTATATCTGATTCAAAAGTATTTTCATCCAAAATGCTGAGTTCTTTGAGCCAAAATATGCTGCTACCCAAGTTTCAACCTCCTATCTTGTTTTGAAATTTATACCCATGAGATGATTCTGCATATCTTGGTGGGTGAAAAAGTGTTTCCCAATCCAAGTCAGAAATGTTTACTTCGCGTTTGTAAGCACACATGGGATCTTGCGTTGTCTTGGTAAAATAAAAGTCTCATTTTATTGGCGTCTTCTGGTCTTAATTCAAGGATTTTTTGATCAAATTGTTCTTTTTGAGTAAAATAAACCTGTGAGTTTATTCTTTGACAATTTTTAATCAAATCATAGTAGATTGTCCCCTTCAAATCCCACCAGAAACAGGTCATAACCTTGTTTTGGAACCTAGGGGTTTTAGGGGTCGCCATTGGATCCTCTGATCGGAATTACCAGTATCATTCTCGTAAAGGATCAACTTTGCATCACATTTTATAATCCTGTCAAGAAATGGATATTCTTTATACCTTTTAAGAAAATTATCACAAGCGTCAAGCCTGTAAATTTTTTGTCTGACCGGGGATGAGAGATAATCAAGCTTATTGACGTAGTCAAGTGATTTCACATGAGTATGAATGGAGAATTGAGCTCTGTTGACAATTCGCGAAGAGTAATCCTTGGATTTTTGCTATCTTCATATCCAATTTGTCGTCAATATCAGCCAGTCTCTTCCAGATTTTGAATGCTGAAATCTCCTTTCCAGAATCTATTGAACCATCGTTGAGTTGTGCGGATATTGACGGAATCATCTCCGGAAACTCAACATATTTCGTTCGTTCTTAGAGTGGCGTTAAA
>JJOG01006573.1:0-16204 GCA_000715275.1 Gyrodactylus salaris
TTTTAATTGAAAAAAAAAATTAATTATTTTGGATTAAAATAAATTTTAAATGATTCTCATTGGCTGTTTTAGTTTTTTCAATTCAACAAGCCAATGAGAATCGTTTAAAATTTATTTTAATCCAAACCCTCCATATAAGAAACGCAAAAATGAAATTTAATCAAGTTACCGAACCTTTTGGGTGTTTTACCCCTTAGTATACTATTAAGTAGTCCATTTATTATTAATAATTTACTATGTAAAACTTTTTAATCACTCTGGCTTGACCATCATTTAGAAGCTTATTTTATGCTTATATACCCTAATTGTTTTATTTCTTTCAAAATTCTGTTTTGAATTTGTTGGCAAAATAAATAAAAGGCATAACTCCCCCATCTGTGATTATCTTTAAGGGGGCTCGACGAATTACATGTATGATTAATGTTCATGACGCCTATTCATTGCTATGAACATGTTCTTGTCCTACGTTAGTTTAGAGCCAAATCATGACTTCCTTTTAAGGACCAAAAGGTTTAGGATCAATGAGTTTCGATTAGTAATGAATCAATTCACTTTTTAAAATGAAGTTTGACTCAAGCATCGAGCCAGAATTCTTTGGACGCATATTCGGCATATGAACCAATTTCTGAGAAAAAAATATTTGTAAAAAATATTTTAAATACTAAATTCTAAAGGAAATATTTTAAATTAGTTAAGAAGGTTAGGTTATTACCGTATTCAAGTCACTTCATCAGATAGTTTTTATGCCATCAAGGTTTCTTTTGAACTCCTCACATGTCTAGCAAAAAGGGCAGCATGCTTTGGGTCAGAGAAATTTGATACTTGAATGAAATGTATAATTCAACAATGAATACAAATACATTTAATGAAGCGATCCCATTAGTCGATGGGTTCAAAAACAATATGAAAAATACACATATTTTTACTAGGTTTTTGGAGTGTCGATTTTTAATTTTACAGGTAAAATTCCAGTGACAATATTTTGATTTTGAAGACAGGAAACAAAAGATTTTTGGCTGGAGATTGCAAAAATATGAACTCATTTTTCTTTAATTTGATATCAGTGGGCGTATTTTCTTAATTTAAAATGCAACTTCAAAGCGAGGATATTTATTGATTGGTTCTCGTCAAGGAATCTCAAAAATCGCTAAATGGAAATCTTTCTTCTCAACAAAACAACTAGGAAAGGAATAAACGCTAGACTTACGCTTTTATGTAATCTTTCTCATCTAGATTATAAAATAAATTTATATACAGTAGCCAGCTACTCTAAAGTAGATGTATATAATAATAGGTGGACGCAATTTTCTATCATCAAAACAATTTTCAACTTTTCTCATAGAGAATTTATCAAAAGAAATTTCAAGAAAAAAAATAAAAGATGAGTCACACTTGGAAAAAAAATGTGGAGAGATAGAGATGAAAATTTATAAAAATAATATTTTTTTTCAGAGAATACCAAAT
Organism: Gyrodactylus salaris; assembly: GCA_000715275.1. Classification (NCBI taxonomy): domain Eukaryota; kingdom Metazoa; phylum Platyhelminthes; class Monogenea; order Gyrodactylidea; family Gyrodactylidae; genus Gyrodactylus; species Gyrodactylus salaris. The sequence goes on from JJOG01006573.1 coordinate 1,465, forward strand.
AGATGAATGTATGAAAAAGCAAAATAAAAGAATGAAAGAAATACATCGAGCAGAGAGAGAAGAGTTGGAATCGATTTTTGTTTTCTTCTCTGACGATAGGAAATTTGATTTTAATGCAAGCGTTCTCTATTCTAATGATGGATAAAACACACACAAGGATTTACAAATAATTCTTGATGTTTAAACTAAAAAATTCCAACTCTAGTACCAATTTAAAATTGGTTTGAGGTTTCTTTCAACTCAAGTTGTTCCTTTTGTTGTTGAAATTTTCAATATTCATTCAAAGATTTTTACTATAACTAATTAATTTCTAATCCAATTCATTAAATTTTTCTTCTTTAATCCTAGCTGAGTTTTGTATGAAGGATTTCTATTTCTAAACTTAAAAATACTATTACAAATTCTATACAAGTTCCCTGTGCTCTATCGACTGATGTTACCGCATACTGTGTTTGAATTGTTTGAAAATGAGATAAATTTGATTAGTTCTAATCTGTGTTTGGTTCTCAAAGTTAAATCACAAGATTTCAAAGAATAAAATATCAACAATTTTTAAAAATAGTTTTTGTTGTAGGATCAATCAAATAGGCACGAAATTGATTATTTAAAAATTGTTTATTTGTTTTACGATAAAATACAGACAGTTTAGAGATACGAATTGATTGATGGTGCTTAAACTCTGATTTTAGTAAAAATATTCTTAGTCGGAAGATAGTTTTCTTGTTTCTTAAAGTATTCAGTTCTAATTTCTATTATTTTTTAGAAAGCAATAAGACTCACTATCTTTTCTGAATATTCCTTATTAGTCATGAGAAAGGAGAGAATAAAGTCCCTTGTAATGTTACACAAATCCAGTTGCTCCGAGCGTTCGTAGAGAAACTCTTCGAAATCCTCATATTCAACTAGACCCGAATGCTTATCGAGGAATTGCTTGGCATCTTCAGTGAGGACCTGGCGGCGACGATCTGCGTTTTTGCGGTGCAACACACGACAATAGTTGACACGACCCTCTTTTATGTTGAGTAGTTTTGATATTTCAAAGATGCTCTTCCCTTGATCACTTAATTCAACCACTTTGGTGATCAATTCAGATGTAATCTTCATTGTAGAAGAGCGCTTTTATCCCTTTTGAATATTGTGTAGTTGTAAACAAATTTGGGATTAGATTTAAGATAATTCGTTTAATGTAGTAAATGATTTGAAAAAATTTGACAAAATGAGCTACTTGCTAGAATTGAGTGTGGAATGTGAAAATCTTACAGATATAAAACCCCAGAGAATGGATTGTCAGTGGTTCATCAAAGTTAAGTGTATCAACTGTCAATTTGAAAGAGAAAAGTTTGTTTCAATCAGCAGAGATGAAAAGGTCCAGATGTCAAATAGTCGTGGAGAGACCAACCTTGAGCTGAAATGTACTTCCTGCTCTAAGCAGTGTCATATAAATATTCTCGACAAAATCTTTCCTTCACTGGATGGAGAAAACAACAATTTTTATCCTGTAGGAGTTTTCGAATTCAAAGGTATGTTCAAAATCTTAATTAATTGTCAAGCCATAAAATGAAATTTCGTTAAGGTCTAGTCCCAATTGAATTCTCCCTCCAAAATACCTGGACAGCAAAGTCAACGTTATCAGGACAAAAGTTTGAGTTCAACTTTAACGATCCAGACACCTTCATGAACGTGGATGAAGAAAAGTGTGAGCCTTGTTCTATACTGAGCTACAAGACTCGAATTTTACCACACAATAATAAATAACCACTATTAATTTTGCAATAAAAAAATCTTGAATTATTTAGTTATAAATCATCTTGTATAAAAAATAAATTGCAACAAGAGAGTTTATCGTTGTGGACATTTATTCCTCGTATGGCCAACCTCTCGGCATATTCCACAACGTTTACCGGCCCTCCGTTGGGAGTTTTCGTTATCTATGTGGGAAAGAAAACTTTAATTAAAGCACTTGAAATTTGGGCGTAAAAGCCCAGCATATATATCCAAGAGAACATGATCGATATCTTTACAAATTAAAACTTTTTACAAGCTCTTTAACAATAGTTAATTTTAAATAGTCAAGATTTTAGTCAAGAGTGAGAAGAAAAAAACTGAAAACCCTTGGTTGGTAGACAATGTCTACTAGACATAATAGTTAAGACAAGTAACTCAAAAGAGGCGCTAGGAAGATGAGACTGGAAGAGAGTAAAATTTAGACTTTAAACTAATTTAAATATTATTTGTAGGGATCAAAATGATCAGCAAAATTACTTATGAGTGCTTATCCAAAATATAATTTTAGTTACTTGAAGAAATATTTTTATCGAATCCTACGTTTGATGATACTGTGCATTGGTGTTTCCTATGAATTGTTATAAACAAACAAAACAGTCATTGCTATATTTTGTAAACAAATTAAAACACCTATTATTTCGTATGGGTTGTAATAATAATCTCTTATAGAGAGTGATCCTGTTTTTTATCATTCAGTATTTATTCTGGAAAGCTTTTAATCAGCCTTCTTAATCATACTACTGCATTACATCACATCTTTAAACACTCATTTCGAGTACAACCACCATGGCCGCCATCTTTGGTTTTATAAAAAGTTCTCTATGAGAAAGATATATAGGGAAAGGAAATCAATGTCTCCCACATGCATCACCAGGGTTAACAGGATTGGAAACTTGCCTAGTGCATGGAATTTGAAGAAGAAGTACATCTTGTTGTTGAATCATGAAAAGATTTCTTGAAAATTACAAATTTTACCGGTCAGAAAATCCTTCTAATCTAATACAGAATACTGTATATCATTAACCCAAAATAACCCGACATGAAAGATTCAATTCGTACCCATGAGGTTGTTGTATTGAACTGGCGGCCAGCTATTTGTTGTTGTATCATTCTTCGCATTTGACCTGTTATTGGCTTTTGGCGGATTCCTTGGAGGGAAGTTATTTGAAGAGCTGCTCGATGACTGCGGCGTGGCAGTGGCATCGGACCACTCGAAAAAGTCGCAGCCCGTGGTTGAATTTTGGCCGGTGCGGATCGGGCAGCTGAAGAATTGTCGACCTTTATTTGCCGACTCCTTTTGGACTACACGCCTAAATGAATATTAATTAATTAAGGCTTTTTAACCCTCCTACGCCCAAGGATGGAAAAACTTAAAATTTTGTCTTTAACATTCTTCAAAAATATTTCTACATTAAATGTTACTAAAAAGTCTTAAAGCTCAAATTTTTTCAAAATCTGAGTTACGAAGGCATATAATTCGATGAGCAATCTAGAAAAGGAAATTTGAACAATTTCCTATGTGAATTAGAAAAGTTAAAGCAGTTTCTAGATTTATGAAAATCAAATATTCAACTTATTTTCGCGCGCAAATTTTAAACAGCTGTATTTTCGAAACCTAATATTATTGAGGTGCGAAAGTGATGCCATTTGAAAGCCTTAAATTTCCTTAGTTAGTTGCTGGTAGTTTAAACTTTCTTATTACTATTTTTGTAAAATACACCAGAAAAACAAGTGTACTACTCACAAGTCGTAGCTGCCAATTTTCATATCATGTTCATAATTCTAGTTTAACTCCCGGAGATCAAAGGGTTCAAGAGAATAATTTATTTTCTTATTGAAAAATAAGGATTCGAATAAAATTCGTCAACAATGAGGATGGAAAGACAAGAACAACAGAGGAAACGGAAGAAGAAGAGGACACAATAAACTTTCAAAGAGGACGGGTTCTGTAAGGAAATTGAATGGCCTAATCCGAGAAAATCAGACTTGGGTTGAAATTCGATTCACAAAGACAGACTCTTGGAAAATGAGTGTCATTTACAAATTCACTGGAGATTGTGGTGCATCTTAAATTGACCATACAAAACGAAAACTAAGAAAAGGATCAGAGAACACATGAGTAGGAACGACTCATCCATCTTCCAGCACAAAGAAACATGCGGATTTGAGGTTAATCCGACAAAATTCAGAATAATCTCAAGAAATCCCCAAGATGATGCGCTTGACCTGACTATGAAGACCAGACCGAACCTTTGCAAGAAGACAACATACATCCTAACCTCACAGTGGCTGACCTAAACGTTTTTTCATCATTAGGCCTACTAAGCATTTACAAATTTTGATGTAGGCGAGGCTGAAGAAGAAGCTGATTGTCCCAACCTCGAATAATAAAGTCTTAGACGACCAGGAGTTTTTACTCAATAAGGGGTAAGATACATGGAGGATTTTAACATGTCACAGCCGACTTTAAAGAACAGGGAACTCCATTTATACCGGATAGCCGTCTTGATGATTAGTCCTTTTGGAGTGAAAATGGTCTACTTCTGGTATTTTCAGCCATGCATATCAGTAGAATTTTTAAAATTACACAATTCATTCAAACGTGTGTGTTTGTTTCACTATATTCTATTTGACATCTTCGAAACACTTACATCTCAACCTGAAACCTTCATGTGATTGTCGATTTGCGTATTACACTACCATTGTGCGTAAAATAGAAAAAGAAAAATACTTTTACACGTCACGACAGAGAATTCTACTAAACATTGCACTTCATCATGACCCCCCACTCTGCTCAGTAGTACACTGCATCTCGATGGCACTAACAGACTCTGAGTCGAACAACAAAGTCCCCTTGGATCACCTCCTTCTCTGTAATAGCGAGAAGCCGCAGTCAAAGGTGCGAAACAAGTTTCTCAAGGATATCCTACGCCGGGAGCGGTCAATAGTCAAGGAGACCAAGTCCATACAAACTGACTGCTATTGCCGGGAGAATTGCAAGAGTGCCGCCACAAGCTGTCTACCTCCGCATTACCTCATAGACTATCTCCACAAGGTGCTCTTTGCGAATGAGACCCGGCAGAGTTATTATGAGAATGTGCCGTCTACAATCATTGCGTTGTTAGATGGCCATCGAAGGGAGGTCGAGGAACACAATACTACGCCGAGTGTATCACAAATCACCGATAACAGCAGTTTGCCCCAGAAATCCTCAGTGGTGGAAAGTTTCATCGAGAAGAAGGAATATCCCCTGTTGCCGATTCCGCCGCATAGGACGAAGAGCGACAATAACTCCTCCTTGCTGGACGTTACGTGGAGCGGTGAGAAGTGTGAAAATGAGGTGGTGCCACTTGTGCAGCCTAGAAAGGGCCTCTTCAATCGCCTCAAGAGAAATCAGTCGGTAAAGCAGAAAAATGAACCGGAAAATAGCATCTTCAAGGCATGTCTCAAGACTAGTAAAAAAGTCACTTGAGATGACATTTCACGCCCGAGAAAAGAAAGACGAATTCTATTTTTTTTAATTTCGATTTATGACAAAGAATTGCATTTTCCCTTATAAATAGACTATCAATCATTTCATATCACAGATGTATTTTATAAATTTACAGATTCAAAGTGTGAAAGGGGCTTTTTGTTCAACAAATAGATTGACACAGGACAAAGCATACTAACAAGTCCTCAAGAACTTATGACTAGGAAATCTAACCCCGTTTTTTGCTTGATTTAGAGTACTTTAGATTTTTCTTTTTCATTCTTCTATAAATACGTGTTATATTATTTGAAAAAATCTTCTTTTTCCGTTCACAATGAAAATGAAAATTAATTGCTTTTATTTAGTTCATATTTGCCAACGATCAATCCTACTTTGATAATTCGCAAACACGATTTCCTCTGAGATATCAACCCATCAACGCTCAGTGTTCTTCCGGTGAAACATCCAACATCTGAAGATGATCTTTTGGTAAGATTTAAAAAATATACTATTTCGACAATGAATACTTTTTGAAAATAAAAAGCAGGGGAAGCTCAACACCTTTAGTCAACGTCAATACGGTTAGGGCACTGCTTTTTGATTTTACCTCTTTTAGATCGCGCACAATCGTAATCTAGACATGATTTCAGGAGGAACAGTGTATTAAATATTTATTCTAGGTGTTGGAAACTACATGAAAAATTCTATCCTATAGAAGAAACGTTCTCAATTAAAAGCCTTTTGTTAGAAGGATGTGACTGATGCGCGATATCTAGTTAAAAATTAGCCAGAATTTCGAAATCTAAAAGGGGAATATTAAAAAAAAAATCTGATTATCTTTGCGGAAGAATTTGCTTGAATCGAATATATCGATATTTCTATTCAGTAGCCTTTAAAAAGCGAGAAAAGTAGATAGATTTAAAGAGCATGAAAGATAGAAATAGCCTCAGAATTAGTTCTTCATCATATAATTGAGCAACCTAAAGCGTTTCCTGTGATCTTATTTCAAAAAGCAGTGCCCTAATGAACGGTTTTTATTCTAATTTCAACTTTCTTAGAGCCGTTGTGTAGCATGCGCTTAGTAACTTACTGGATATTGTTTCTATCAAGATTTTTTTTTCAATTTTTGACTATTCTTTAGAGTCCTTTAAACTTACATTGAAGAAAATATACTAGGAGGAAGGATTCGTTATAGGCTTTCAAATTGTCTTAGGACCTACTTCAAGTATTGCCTCCTAAGTAAAAATGTAATGTTAATTGCATCAAAATTAACTTCGAATTCAAACTCGTCCGATATTATTAAAAACTCACATTCTTCTTTTTTGTCTTCAATTCAATAACATTATTACAACCCTTTTCTCAACATGCATCCTCACAATTAAACGTTTTCCTTCAAGCTTTTTCCAATTAAAGTTTAATTTTTAATTTGCTTACCAAATCGAAACTCTCCTGAGAATGAACCAATGATTAGATCTGTTATTAAAGATTCTTAGTGATGTTTTCGATTAGAATTTCTAATATACAGAATATGTCTAACAACTTGCTTTAAACACGTTCAACATAATGGCAGCATATTTCTAATTGAAAGCATATTAGAATGGAGCAAATTATCAACACTCGTCCACTTACAATAATTATTGAGTTGAAGCTGCAAATGGAAATAAAGATATTCAATGAAACGTGAAGGTTCTCTCTTTTTAAATTAGTGGATCATAATCAGAGCTCCAAATTGCACTTTTCTTGTACAATTCAAAAAACATGTTCTCTTACGCTGACTGTACGAGAATTTGAAAGTTTTCTCTCCTTGATGAAGTCTGTCTCATGTCACTAAAATAAAAAGGATGAGAAGGATTCTAGTAAAGAGGCTGGCGGCCTTAATAACTTACTTTTCCCGATTGTCCCTTTAAATTTAAAGAATATAGATTTTTTCTCATAGCATTGAACTTACATAATCTTTTCACTAATTTGAAATATTAGATTTTATAATTTTTTTGTGAGAAAGAAACGTGAACTAACAACTTTTTCGTAATTCCAGACAGCAGTTCGTAGTGACCACGACTAGAAAGAAAGATGAACAGTTGATCAACAAATTGCTTACAGCTCGATCACATGAGTTCAACGACTTACAATTCGTCAATATCACTTGTAGTAAATTTTTGTTTAAATCAACTTTTAGTTAGGAAAATAATCTCATTGGCTAAGGGGTTTACTTTGATTTACTCGGAAATCAAGATACAATCTATCAACAGTAATGTATTGAGAATAAAAGTATGATAGGTATAATATGTCAAAAATGGATTCAACCAGCTGTTTTGAATTGGCATATTAGCCAAGAGAATTATACATTTACATGTAAATTACATGATGTAATAATAAAAGATAGATTTTAGTGACATTAACTATCAAATATTCCTATTTTTTTAAGAAAAATTCTCATAAGACCTTTCGGCTATCCTTAGTCATTTGTTATGAATTGCCAACTCACAATATATTATTGATGCTTTAAATTCGAAGTTCCTTAGTCTTTAGTGTAGTCAAGAGTGTGAACATTTACTCACACAAAATTACACTCAATCAAGAGATAGAAGTATTTCCGATTTGTTTCTAAATTTGATTTCCACATGTCATTCATTTCTGCTGTGATTGAAAATGATCAACATACCAAAGTCTGGCGGGAATTTCAACTTTAACTCCTGCATGCCCTTATATCCGAGGGTAGCCTCGTAGTTTTCTTCGTTTATTTTAATCGAAAAGCAGCATAGAAATATTTGTAGTTTTGCAAACGTGTTATCCGGCCTAAGTCAAGATTTGGTTACAATAATCGGACCATTAGCTCTATAACATACCCGATGTAATGAATTTTCTAGAAACGTGTTTATAATTTTAACTTTTTCATCAAACTCACTGTAACGTTAGAGGCCTTGCAATTTGTATATAAATCTAAAAGTGCCTTTTACAAGTATTTACCTCTTCTGATATTTTCCATTCCTGAATATAAAAATAAGCTTCGGCCAACCTCTGAATTTGCAAGTAGCCATACTTACAAACTTGGTGCCATGTGTATTACTTTCCTGAAAAGATTTTAGAGTTGATTTCTCATCAATTTTTTTCAGAAATTTCAAGCTTACAGATTTGAAAATAATCTGAAATCGTTTTAATCATCTAAAGACCCATTTTAATTATTAAACTTACAATAAACTTTTCTTTTTTGTCGATTTTCTTATCAAAATGCTAAGAAAATATTTAGAGACGACTCTCTACATATAAATTGGCTTAACAATTCACCTGTGTGCAAATGTATTTCTGGGAATATTAGACATGTTAGAAGATGATTTCTCTTACCAGTTCAAGATTATTCTTTAAAATTAAAAATTTAGAGTTTTAGAGATTTCCATGTTTCATTGACTAGGCTTCATAACTATATATTTTGATAACAGCAAATGTAGGAAAAATTTCCAATCTCTTAGTATTTCAACAAATTTTAAAAATTGATGAAAAATTGAATTTTAATTATTTGATCAATTCTACTTACTTTGATTATTTGTATGAAATACGAAATGATTGACTTTGAAATATGAGATGAAAAACTTTAAAAGATTCTCCACTTACAGTTTCGTAGCTCGAAAATCTTTACAATGTGGGAGAATTAGTCTCAGTCATGAGAGGTTCACTATTTTCATTTACCTAGATTCAATTGTGAACACATTCTCATATTTCCTGAAAGGATACAGGACTTAGAATATTTTCAAATCAACACGGCTAAAATTAATTACTCTGGAAGTCTATCGGAATAAAATGAGACTTTAGTTGAATTCAAATCTTACGATTCCGCTAGCAAGCGGTTCTCTGGACTTTCTAATGGGAGAATTATGTTATTACTCGTAAGTAGCTTTAATGAACACTTACTAGTAATTGGTGGAAAAGTTATCCGAGTCACAGGAAGATTATCATTAATTTGGAGTGAAAAGGATCCAGTCTTGAGGAATTCCCTTGCCCCGTTGTTGTAACACTCCCTCACGTACATTTCGCATAAATATTCATCTCTTAGAGAAGTTTCGTATGAGTCATTTCAAAATTATTTCAACTTACCCAAATAGATTTATTTTGCACTCTTGATCCTTAAAATGAGGGGGAATTAGCTGCCATCAAATTAGCCATCCTCTCACGTTTAGTTAAAGTTTACACTCACAGTTATTTGTAGCAACTAAAAGAGTTAAATCAACTCAAGAGAATATTCACGCTTACAAATTCAAAGAGCACATTCTTGAATAATGAAAATTATGATTTTGGTCATACTTCGAAAAATTCCTGTATTGTTAGAGCGGGAGAGAGAGTAGGACAAGTCAAATTACTGATTTTCCAACAACCTAATCCAGATGAGCTTATTTTGCAAACATACTCGAGTGTATTCGATACCCTTGTACGTGAGAATTGCATTTAAAAATTTATATTCAAACTCACATTATTTTCAATCTATTGATGAGATTACATGAGACCATTGATACTTACAAATGTGAATTCGAGGTGTTCCTAATTGTAAATCCTCAAATATGCCCAACTCACCAGTTTGAAAAGTGTCTGAAAACACACAATTAATTTTAAAAAATTTCCCTCATCTTCATGAATGCTTCTTATATTGCTACGAAATTAAAGTTTAATAATACACGAGATTTTGTGTATAATTCTACTACGAAATGTTTCCTCTGAAAGTAAAGGATATCTTCGAATAATCATCTTAGTTTTGGATAACACATTTAGAAATAATGAATTAGGAAGACCTCAGTAAATCAATTTGTGAAATTTCCTCTAAAGTCCTGAAAGGCAACTGAGTTGTTTGAGCGTCAAATGTATCATGATTCATGACATATTAAGCGGTACAATTCTTTGTTTAGAATTTCAAATTCCTTGGAATACAAATCCATGTGTACTTTTGACTTTTCTGTGATTATCTAATTTTTTCTAGGCATTCTTAGAACAGGAGGTCTTGTTTTTGGGCAGATTAACAACATTTCTCACCTTGTATATCACGAGAAGATATTCGGAAGTTTGCTTTAAAGTATGGGGGTTTTAGAAAGGCTTTCAATTACAAAATGAAAATTTTCAGCTTTTTAATCTCACGTTATTTTCTCTCCTTGAAAATTTTGAATTAACAATTTTGTTGTGCATTGAAAAAACCAGTTTACTCCAATTTACACAATTCTTCCATTAGCAACTCACGTATTGGAAACTCTCATCGAAACGAGAAGGTGGTCTTGAGAAGAGGTTTAATACTTTTCTTTGAGATAGAATAACTAACCCGGTGTTAATCTCTGAAAGATGTCATGACACCTAAGAGTTGAGAGTTGGGAACAGGATTGAAGATGGACATTTTGAGATCTTACTTAATGCCCTTTTGGTCGCTTTTAAGAGAGGGGTTATCTTGCACACATGAGAAATCAAGGCTTACACTTCAATTCTAAAAGGTCATTTTTTTCACTCCTAGTTACACATACATGCTGGAATCTTTTCTCCTAAAGATATTAAGAGTTGACATGTAAATTTAGAGTGGCTTACAAAAAGTTTCTGAGAATTTTCGATTTAACGCCAGTCCTAGATTTTAAATTGAAACATTTTTCTCACTTGTAGTCGCTCAAGCTGAAATTGTAAGGGTGTATAAGAAAATGCCTTTGTGTTTATTAAAGATCCCTACTGCCTCTTAAAAAAGGGGTTTCTTCGTTCATTTTCTTGTAATATTAATTACGCTGAGACCGAATTTGAAAAAATGTTCAGCCACAACAGGTTGGAATATCAGCACATTATTGTTGAATTATGATTAGAGAGGAGCCGAATTTCATCAAATATCTTCTGGTTTTTATCATGAAACATGATTTTGGTCGAAAACAATAACAGTCGATTCTCATCATACTCTCACACCGGCTAACATTATAAATTGTACTTTAGACCAATAATCATAAGGTGTGCTGATGGATCGAGCTTATTTGCTGATAGGGTAAGACATAATCTCTTTTGCTAGAATCTACTCATTAGTAGTGCTGATTGAATGTCCAGGCTAATCCAAAGTTTTAAACTACCGAATTCGGTCTCAGGATACCTATAAGTACCGTATGGTATGTGGGAATGGAGGACTTAGAAACTTCTTGTTCAAAAAGCAGTGCATCCTCATTCTGTGAAAAGTTTGCTCACATTGACTTTTCAAATCTATTTTTAAAAATAAATAATTTTAAACGAAGGAAAATTTATATTTTACAAGATTAAAGTCTTACACAATTCTTTTGTCTCCAAGACGAATATTTGATACTAAAAGGAAATAAAACCAAACTTGAAAGATTTTCCTCTACTTACACGGACGTCTGTGCATTTGCAAGTGACTTGTATCGACATCCTTGAAGACGAATTCAATCTTATATTGCTCACTGTTACGCTCAAAGTTGTCTTCCAGAAACGTAGTTATAATCAAATAATAGTCATTTTTGAAGCCTTCAAAATCGATTGCCTGCCAAGGTTAGTCTCTGTGTTCAGTGTTTTGCTGGATTCTTACTCACTAATCTAGGTTCATTTTGCTAGGAAATTATTTAAAGGATATTTATTGTCCAAAATGAATAAAATAGGCTTACATCGTATGTCCATTTCTGTTATAAAATAGAATATTATCAGATTCTTATTATTATAAACTTGATAGGTTTATGAAGATATGCTAGACCCAACTATTAGTTAGAAGCTCACCATTATCAAGGATAACTGAATGAATCAAATTAAAAACACTATTTCTATTTGAGATCAACGTACATTTCTGTCTCTCTACAGAAAGAAGAGTTTAAGACAAGGATATCTTTCAGGATATATAGAAGGCTTACTTGAGAAAGTAGAATCTTGAAATATTATCGAATTATAGGGAGGATTTTCATTCAAAACAAACTGTCATGCCATTTTTTTCACACTTGAAAAAATCAGATCGAGCTTTGGTATGAATGAAACTAACGACTTTATACAAAACTTTCTACAAAGAGAAATGAGGATGTAAAAGGTTACAAAGGTTTTGGGCTTACGTAAAAGAGTTTAACCTAAATAAAAATTATTATCTAATTCTCTGCTTCCCCCTCTTAGAAAGTGTACTTACAACCAGTGTTTCGATTAAGAATGCGACAATTCTCTAAAAAAATTGAATGATTTTCATTTTATAACATGTTTCTACTCCTGAGTAATTCGGGTGGATAAGAGTTGCCCACAATTTTGGCGTTACTCTCATGAGTGAGGGATAATAGCGTTTGGGTTAAAAATCCAATTTTAGTTGGAAATTTATATTGACAAAGATTCTTGTAAGGAGAAAATATAATCTGTCTTTAAATAACGATTTTGAAAGCTATACTCACATGTTCTTCTTCTGAGTCTCTGTTAATTTGAATATAATTTGAGTGCAAAAAATATGTAAAAGCCATTTTTGAGGTTAAAATTCACAATAATTCAATTACTTTGATTTTATCCTTATGTTTGTGTAATTTCTGTAACATGAATTGCATTAAATCATAGTCGGTTTGAGTCTTGTGAAGAAAAATTACGTAAAGTTTCTAGAAAATTATAAAAAAAATTCAAATTTGGGCTAACATACTTTAGACTTGACTCATTTCTATATGGAATCAAAACAGAACCCTCAATGAATGGTGTGTATCTTACGGCAAATTCTTCATTCTGTCAATCATATAATCTAAACAGAAAAAAGGTGAATTATTCTCTGTAGAGCAATAAACAAAATATTTAAATCACTTAATTTTGGAGGAAAGACCATTTTCCGAATCTTTTTAAGGACGTTGGGTGCTCTTATTAGGAAATGAAATGGTCCCTTCTTCGATTCGTAGATTGAATAGCGTGCAAAGGATTTGAAGAAACCGTTTATTATCCTCTCATTGCTTAAATAAGTATTAGTAAAAAGATTATCTTTGGAAGCACTGTTAACGAACCCAGAAACATCAATCAACTAGAGAGGTTAGAATCAAGAAGTTCCTTCAAAAGCGGGCTTACATGTGTGAGGGAGCTCTTTTTCAATAAAGTAATTTCTAAAATCATACTTGACTTTCATCTTCTTTCTTAAAATACAATGTCTAACGGTTCATTTTCTAGAACTAACTTTTGTCATTATATACTTGATTTTATAGGTGTTAAATGCCAAGAAATTATACTAATCTTACGAGGCCAAACTCATTTTCCATAAACTTTCTCTAAAAAAATGATAAATGATCAAATTCTCATTTTTGTGTCCAAATCAAACATACACTCTGTATAATTATGTCGATTTGGTTTTGTGTCTGAAGAAAAAGTCGGAATTAAGTAAGCTTTTGGTAAAAATTCAAGCTTAAAAAAGTCACTTTGTCTTCAGAGTATGTCTAGAAAATATCATTTTTTCCATATCAGAGGCTTACAGGAAAATAGGCGATTTCTCTCTATAATGTTCATTGAAGCCATGCATTAAGGGTTCGTAACTTACGCCGTCTAAATAGTCCTTAAATAATGAAAGAAATTCAATCAAAAGTTTTTAAACAAAAAAAGCTGTCATTTACCATCATGGCGCATAACAGGTGTTGACATCTCAGCTAAATAATTTGCAGGATTTTCACCACACAGTATGAGAAACGTGAATTTTATAGCGTACTAATGAATGGTCTTTGTTTCTTGAAAAAGAATGGCGAAATGATTACTTTTCACAAAATCCAATATGTGTAACATACGTTGTATGAATAAAAATGTTCATTTTTCTTGAGCTCAGAGAAACCAGACATTGCTTTTCTTTTATACGTTAGTCTTGTTAAGAAATAAGTCATGAACTCTTGGTTAGTAAGAATGCAGCCGTTTTTATTGCGCAGAGTGCATTCTTACAAGAAAATAAATAATTGAAACTTTGATATGGCGGTAAGTTATGATTAAAATTGTTTGATCCTTGAGTCCGTATAAGAGGGTAACAACTTTATTGACTGATATTTAGATCGATAAATATTCTTGATGGAATTCATTTCTATATTTAACCTCGGGAAAAATGGGTTGTACAATAGGGAAGTTTCTTTGCACATCATTGAAGATGGAAATGAGGGACTCCCAATCGACGGAATAATAATAGTTGTAATAATGGGGGGTTTTGACAAGACGTCTCGGGAACGGTCGGATCATTCCCTTCTTCAGTTGTCTTTGAAAAGGTTGAAAAAGTCAAAAGTGCAGCATTCACATCCCAAGGTTCCGTCGATAAATCATCCTCGTTCTCGCACTAAATATATACCGTCTACCCCACTCTCTCATTGGTCAATCTCTCTCAAGTTCATCCAGCATACACCATCTTCTTTACAGGACTCAAAACCAATATACTCTTTTAATTTTCCTAACAATTAAAAAGTTTTCCTAAGCCGTTAAGTTTTATTAAGAGACAGATCACATATATACCTAAAACAAACTCTGTCAACAAGTTGAGTGTAAAATGAAAATATATAAAAGAAATAAGAA
>JJOG01006574.1:0-11106 GCA_000715275.1 Gyrodactylus salaris
TATTTTTGCGAGGGGGAGGATTTTGACCAATGTCCACTCATGTGGAATATGTCCCAGACGGAAAAGGTCATTAATGTAGTTTAGAAAGTTTTCAAGAAAGTGAAGGGAGAGTATGAGCTCAATCGAGTTGTAGAGGTCATCTTTACATTTTTTGGATTCAATCAATAGCTTAGAAATTCTATTAGGCTCGGGAATATTAAAAAACTAGGGCGGTAAGGAAAATAAGCAGAATTCACAAATTAATTTAGAAAAAGTAGCTAACTGATTATATTAGCATTTTTTTAAATTGAAGCTGACATTGAAAAATTATGACATACTTAGAACTAGCAAGCTTAATCATAAAAATGAGTGAAAATCACATATTTACTGCCCTATTGATAACTGATTAATCGGATAGCCGCCTCCCTCTTGGGACAGAGCTATGATGTTGATAATTAAAGTGAACAACGAAACCAATCAAAAAGAAAATATAAGGTTGATTCATCTCAACTTGCACTACTGACATTATTTTCACTTTTTTTGATTCCATATTCAAATTAATCAACTTTTGCTCGTTTTAACCACTTATTTAGTAAAATATTTAACGCTGTTTGAAATGGTATTATTTGCTAGTTATTTCCCATTCGAATTCTTATTCAAAAATACGATTGAAAAAAGTCTGATATTCAGAAATTTTCTAAGTTGTGTTTCTTAGGTAAAGAGTCGGCACTACAAGCTTTTAAAGTTACAATAGTTATATTCGGTGGACAGAGCATCTCAAGGAGTACCATATTTAGCAGATACAAAAATTTCTATAGTGGAAATTTAAACCTTAAGAAGAAAGAAAGAATTGCCCCTCCACATCTTCTGAACATCAAAATTGTGGAGGAGATGATTAACATCGTTTAACACGGTATAGCCCCTCATATATTCATCATACACTAAGGCGTGAAAGGTACACAACAAATGGTTGCCGCACGAGCTTGGTGTTCAGAATGGGAAGAAAAGGGTAGAGAGTTTTAAGAGTGTATGTACGGAGTCGAGAGGATGCAGCACTCGGCTTAAAGGTTTTACCACATACTCCTTATAGTCCAGATCTTCATTTATCCGATTATCATATTTTAAGATCACTACAATATTATATTTCTCTGAAAAACTTGAGAGATTATGATGCCTAATATCAATCGTTTACCTGACAAAATTAAGTATGATTTTGAGGTCATGGTCAGTAATTTCACCTGTTTTACGAATAACAGGCCAAGTTAGTTTGTGAGAAAAACCCGATATAAAACTAACCAGTTAAATACATTAAAAGGCGTCAACTATCAAATATATGCACTCTAAAGATTCTGTTTTATCTCAAGATAGAATTTCTCCAGACAAAATTCTGTCAACTGAAAGTTGAATAATAGAAAAATTCCTTCATTTAAGTGATAATGAACCTCGTAGGTGAATCTCGACTAGAAATCCATCATATTTCATCTCTGCTGCATTGGAAGATGATCCAATTAAGTCAAGTTTTACGTCATTAATGAAGATTAGTTTAGAGAATACTATTCAAAATTTCCAATATAACCTCTATTTCAACGACGAAGATTTTGCAAGTAGGACTGATCGTTGGTGAAAAAGAAATTAATAAAATACTATTTCAATATTTTGACCAGTTAAAAACACTTTTTTGTATATTTCTAATTATATAACTCTATTTTGCAAGCTGTATGTTTTCAAACTCCAACTTATGGAAAACAACGGACAATGAAATAGAATATTCCTTTGAAATAGATATCATAACTTTATCTATCGAAAGACATTAATAAGAGATACTTGTTGCAAATCAAGATATTTCACCTTTCAAACACAGTCTTATGAATATCTTTTTTCCAAAAATTGATTATTCGTTAATTTCTTATACCTTTTAATTTATTAACATAGAAAACGATTTTCTCAAAAATTTCAGTTTAAACCTCCAAATTTGTTCTTAGATATAAGCTCCCATGTATTAATCAAATTTTCTATTCTTTCAAGTATACTAATTCATATTTTCTTGACTTAAATTTAATTCAAAGCTATTAATCTTATACAAACTAGCTTTTAACTGTCGAACTCAGTTGCAAAATTTCGAAAAATAGGGAATACTTTGATCCTTGAATGAATTTTCACACACATGGACAACACCATTTTCTCTCGACACTCGACCGAAATGACTAATATCTTTTATAAATAACCGGTCAAAATTTAAATTTTATTTCTAAAGATCGTTGAGTTCAAAATAAATCCCTTTTGAAGTTCTATAAATTAAATTGTGAATTTATTAATCATTTCAAAATTGTTTGAATAATTCTCATGAAGAGTAAATATTGAAAGACAATGGATTCAATCATGATATCAAAGTTGCGTGCATTATTCACTTTCTAGAGTAGAAATTCTCATAAGCGAAAACTCTTATTGTGGTATCATAAGGGCAACAAGAAGTAATTCTTTGAACTCCTTCGCAACTTGAAATGAACTATTTTTTCATTTAAGATAATCTTGGATAAATGATTGCGACTTGTAAATATTTGAATTTCCCGCAGTCCATCTGTTGGTCATTTTTAGTGGATAGAAGAGTCAAACTTTGTATAATTATAGTTTAAAATTCGACTATTAGAAGAAGATTTCCTGAAAATCGATTCATTTTCTGAACCGCAATTTCATGCTAATTAAGAATCTAGTCATTTTTCTCATCTCAAACCCGGTTCAGACCATGCTCACAACAATTATGGTACAATATAAATGCTCTAAAGTATTTATTGTGGAGAAGAAGTGGGCTTTAATGGCACAAAGGTCAAAATAGGAAACTTTGCAACATCAAAAATAGTTTTGGAATAAAAAGATTGTCAGATTTGTAATAAGCAGGAAATTGCGGTCCAGAAAACGTATTGATTGCTAGGAAATATTCTATCGATCTCCTCCTACTGATCATATAATTAGATTTAATCAAGTATCAGAAAAAAATTCCAGCGCACAATTTTTGATCTCTCGTGATCAGAGATTTCATTTTGATCAAAAATACGGATAAGAATAAAGAACGTGGATCTCAGAAGCGTGTAGTGATCAGGGAGAAATGAGTTCTTTTCCACTTATGTTGAGATACGTGGATTTTCACATAAATTTTTTATATCTATTTTTTTAGATTTTCAAAAGAGTAAATACCGATCAAATTTCTTATTAAATTAACTGATTATAAGAAATTCCTTTATTTTTGTACTCAAGTCGATTTTTTCATATGAAAACATCTCAAAAGAGTACCGAAATCTTTATTCGAGTCCTCAAAGAAACGTGGAGTCTTGTATTTTTTTTGGTGGGAGGGAACTCTTTTTCTATTGGCTAGAGAAGGTCATTGCACGTGCATATTTTGGCTAACTTTTTCAAGCTGTCTACAATAAACATCTGAGTTCATTGTTATTTCATTCCAGTAGCTCGCAATAAATTATCCCCTTCAATTTCCACCAAACAAACAAGAGGACCTTTTTCTGTTATGCGTTCTATAGGGCTCTGCATAGGATAATCTTCAGACTTTAACCAGGATTTTTTTCTTTAAGATTTCTTTAAAAATATCTTTTTTTCATCAGACGTGATAATCAGGTGTAGAAATACAGATGCTTCATGTCTTTGAATAAGAAATTTACGTACAGATTACCTCTTCATCTTGTGATTATCAGCCGTGTGGTACCCAAAAATCTAGTTTATTGACATATCCCAAAGAATTGATAAGCAGGAATATGATACTATTCGTGCAAACGAGTTTCAGACCATCTGTTTGTTAATCTGGGACTTTCTTTCATTATGGTCTTTAAATGGCCACAACCACAGTCGGCATGTTTTGAAGGTTGAAATCTCCAGATAAGAATTTCGAAAACTAATTTTGAACTTCTCTGACTCTAACAGAATCATCACCTAAGAAATTTTTTGAGGCACCTGTATACAATAAAAATTTCACGAAAATTTTAATGGGAAAAGTAGCTTATACAGTTTTAACCTATGATTCATTAGCTTCAAAATGTATATACAAGTAGAATGAGAACTCCTTCAGTCTTTCCATTCGATAAATCACATCAAAGAAAACGAATTTATTGAGATCAGTAGAGTGGTGCTCTTTTGGAAATGCCAAAACTTTTTCTTTCGAATGCTGAGATTATCTCATTATAAATGACATTTTTTCCTAATATATTATCTCTATTTTTAATGAACATTGCCAATAAAACATTTCTCTAAGAGAGGTAATCGGAGCAACGTTGATGACAGGCAATTAACCTTTCAATAATGTTAACAGAGTATAGAGCAAAATAATAAATTCTCTGACAAGAAGACATGCATTGGCTAGATCATCTTTTCTGCGGTGATCCAACACTGATGAGTAGGGCTACGTATGCATTCCTTTCTGCACGGTAAGCCTAGAAATATGCGAAATGCACTATTTACCGTGTAGATAAGACACGTAAAAATTTCGAAAAATTAAAATTAATTTAAAGAAAGTCCTGGTAGTCCTACTGATGAGATTTACCAAAATGAATTTGATAATAAATATTAGAGTTTTCTCATCATTGAAATTAATAAGTCTTACTTTGATTTTCTTAATCACAATTTAAAATTTTAATTTGAAGTTCGGGTTCATCAGTTTGATTTTAACAGTTTGAAATTGGGAATTTTAATTTAGAATTTGAGTAGTAATGTTTTGAATTGGAGAAACTCATTCAATATTTGAGTTTTATCAATTTTTGGAAATTTTAATTGAGTTCTTATAATTTGAATTCCAGTATGTTGATAATGATTTTCTCTAAAACAACTTTTAATTTGAAATTATTCATGATGCTTTTGAGATTATCTACTTTTATGATTTTTTATTTGAGATTTCATGATTTGATTTTCAAATTTCTCACTTGAAATTGATTAATTCCATGTTGATTTTGGTAAATTGAAATTCATTTTTTTATTTTGTGTTTTCTTTTGACTAAGAGTTTAGTAGAATTTCACATTTTGAGATGCGAAAATATCATTTTGATTTTCATAAATTTTTATTTGATTCTTAATAAATTTAGTGCAAATTCTTGATTTTCTCAATTTGAAATCCTTCAATGCCAATTTGAATTTAATAAGTTAGCTTTTGATTTTGACGAGTCCTAATTTGGACTGCAAAAGGAATAGTGTAAAGCCCAAAATAATTTCATATTATTACACTCAACAAAGGCAGTGTTGATACTCCTGATCAACTTGTTGGAGCCTATTCGTGCAAGAGACAGAAGAAATCCATGAGAATATTTTTCAGAAATCTCTCGAATAGTTTCATGACACGTTCGCAGGAAAACATACCTCTTAAGAAGAGAACTAAATCCAACGTTGTCAAACTATGCGCAATCTTCTCTCAAAGTTCAGACAATAAAGTTACAAAAAGTGCCAAAAAAAATATTCATTTTTTCTCGCTCAAATATTTCAGAGACTTTTAGAATTTTGAAAAAAATTATCATTGAACAATCTTGGAATAATATTAATAAGCTTCTTGTTAACAAGAAAACTAATTCTTCTCATGCGAACATCTTTAGCTAAAGATTTGTAGATTTATTCCATGTCTACTTTTCATTTGCTAGAAAATCCTCTTTTCTTCTACAAAAGAATATATAATGTATTTATCAAAAAGCTGGAACTGCTTTACTCACTTCAAGTTAACTGTTAGAAGAGGAATAAAATTGGTTAATTAGTTCTATAAGAAAGATCTGAAGACTAAACTGAATTAATATTCTACAAATGATACATCTTTTATAAGCTAGATTATTGAATGATAAGAAATCCTTTGTGAAAAAGAGTATAAGGATAAGTTTATTTTCTTAGATGAGCGAATATAATTGAAAGATAAAATTGGAAATTGCATTTTCCAAATAATTATTCTTTCGTGTCAACACTCTTCCCTAAATGATGTAAGATGCAGGAATTTCAAAATTATGAAAATTTGCATGATCCTGAAATTTTAGAAATAAAATTTTTTAAATTGCCTTTATCAGTCAATATGCCCACTCAAATAAGAACATAAAAGGGAAATTGTATCTTTTGCGAGCTTTTGTGGAGTGAATAATGGTAAAGAAATGATTCTAGACAATTAAAATGCACAAATTGATTGTTTTGTAGCCTTCGTTTTAAATTGAAATGCTCTTTTTAATTGATATTTTACTCTCAAACACTCTCAAAAATCGACTCCCAGTTCATACAAGTGCCCCTCATTAAATATACATTTACCTTTCTTCACACTCTATGAGGTGCATATTTGCAAATTTCTAAGATCACTGTGCATATTTTCCAGAAAGGAATGCATATTTTAGGTAGCGATGAGATTCTTGTGTCACACTCGTCGGGTATGTGCAAACGTTATTTAGCCAATAAAATCCCTTTTACTCCTGCGAGCACATGGACGAAGTAATATGGTTTTGAACTTTCAAGATTAGTTCTTGAAAAGAATATCAAAGAATGATATCGAAGCCTTAATACAAAAAGTGAATATGAAGGCTTCTTTGCTGTATGATTGTCAGCCAGCGTCGTCAAATGCATTGATAGTTTTCTCAAGATATATTGAAAAGTTAATGAAGAAATTTCTGCTATAAATTGGATTCCGTTAAGATTCTAATAATCTTTAAGCAAGGAGATATATTATGCTCCTCACGCAGTATCCAAAGAAGACCCAAGGAATTCAAATCTGCACTGAATCTCATTTTTAAAGAAGATTTTTTTCGGATTGAAAACTAGAAGCTCGTATACATAGAATTTTAATCAAGAGACGATAATCTACATCGGAATTCCGATACATCTCACAAAAGAGAGTTGTAGATAACTCTATTGTGAGACTAGAGTGAACCAAAAAGTCGAATAATAGCTTTTCCATGTATTTAAACTTGGATCTACAAGAGTCGTTAATCTTTATTCAGATTCGGTCTTGGTTGGAAATAAGATTTTTATTTGGTCAATGAGCATGATTGAATCCCGGATTTCTTCCATCTCAATTTTAGTAAGTATTTAGAAAACCCCCCAAGTCCAATGAATATGATATCTCATATGGCGTGAGTTAGATTCCAGACTCCTCCCTCCTTGAAGCAAATTTAATTTGTAAATAGTTTCAAACCCTCCTCCCCCATTATAACCCCTCATGTGAACCCGAAGAGAGTTAGACTCGGCTATGAAACTCAATTCTAAGAGAAAAAGGTATAATAACACGATTTACAAATACGTTGTAAAATATCTTTGCAAATGTTTTGTTGTTGTTTCAGAGAGAAAAATCCTCAGGATTAACTCCAGATGAGGCTTGGATTCTCAATAAGCTTTCAAAAGGTACAGACGACTGACGGAAGGGCAAATTTGATCTTAAAATTTGAAAGAATAAGCGCTCGGGATAATAAAATCGGAAGGCGTAATCGCGTGAGATAAACCACTGATTTACGTATTTCTTTTTTCTAATTAATGAAAAAATAGTTTTAAAAATATTCCGATATGCTAATTCCTTGGAGATTGATTTACTGTAATCGGTATTCTCAACAAGATGAGAAACCAAGGAAGAACTTCAACTTTAAGATATTAACAATTTAATTATTTATATTGAAAGGAAATTCTTGCTGCTAACAAAAATCCTTATCTTGAAAATTCGTCTGCAGACAAGAAAATGTTCACACAAGATAAGAATTTCTCTCAAGGTTGGAACAATAATTCTTAGAAAGCCATTTTATGTGATTCTCTATTCCTTCATAGGATTCTCTAATAATGATAAGAGAAAAATTTGACTCCTCTAGTTGATCGTGAGAAGAAGGTTTGGTGGAAAAAACCTTATTCGTATGGAAAGCAGCATGCTTTGGGCAAGAGAAATTTGATGAATTTGAAGACAGTCACATACTAATATTTTTCGATTCAATGTAGAACAATGAATACAATAATGGAGCAATCGCATTGGTTGTTCGGCCCAAAAAGAAGGAAATTCATATATTTAGACCAACCGAAATAACTGATGAAAAGCGATCAAAAACAGCGCGAAGATTCTTATAACGAGGATGCCCGTTTAACGTACGTAGAGCACTCAAAATTAATGTGCATGAAATTAAGTACAGGTGAACCAGGGTGATCATTCAACAACACTGAAGGAAATCTTTCATTCAAACAGTTTTGGAAATTCTTAAACAAATAAAAAGGCGTTATTTTTAACACATAGGTCCAAGAAATCGTTTCTCTCGCTCTTTCAATGCATGTCCTCTACCCCTGTTTATTCAATCGTATATGGCAATGTCAAAAATGGTGTATGATTATAATATATTCCCATTTTTATCAGAGGTCAATCACGATAAAATAAACAAAAATTATTTTGAGTTTTCTAATTGGGATAAAAATATAGTAATATCCCACAAATATAAACAACGTTAGTTTTATTCATATCCAGAGTGAGGGTTAACCACGTATTTCGAGACTTGCATAATCAACAGTTGATATTGGGAAAAGTGGATATCGATATTAATCAAAGATCGAAACGATAATAAAATTTATAGTCTCGTGATCTCGAACGAATATTTGTCCTTTTTTGATTATCTTCAAGATTATTACTCTTGTAAAGTGATAAACCGTTCTGCTTAGGTAATAATAATGGAAAGAAATATCAATGCTTCTAAAGTAATAACTTTTGATTTAAGAAGTCCTTCACAATCATCATAATCAGAATGATTGCCAACATAAGACCAGATCACTAATAGTGATACTATAGATCATGCAGTTTCGTGACTTTCGTTATTCCGAAATCAATAATAAAAACTTTCTAAGCGAACGGCATCTGGCCTAAACACTAGTCATTAGAGGATTTAAGAGAGATTGAGCATCATAGCTTAAATCATTAAAAATGGCAATGTGTCATGTTTCAAAGTATCTTCCTTAAGAAAATCAGCAACGCATCTACTCATGGTTTGGTGATTCGAAAGTGATTCAGAAATATTTATTAATCAAAACTTTAACAATTCAGATCAACTCTGATTTGTCAGAATACACATCATAGGCATTTTTAAGTAACGGGAATTAGTTTTCCGGGAGAAGAGCTCATTTGATAAGATATTGAGCGAAAAAAAGTGAATCAGCTAGCCCTACTTATAACCTACATTTCGATTAAAACAACCAAATCTACCATCTTGGAAATAAACAGTTATTTATCATGATTGTTATTTTTATCGAAATAAAATTTCTAGCACAAAATAAGATCCAAGCAGCTTGGAATTGATCCTCGTGAGAATTTTGTTGTTTGAGGATTCAATCGATTTTTGTGAATCAATAAACAAAAACTAATTTGGATCTTTTCCTCTGTCTTTTCAATAAACAAAAAATATAATCCCAATTTTAACAACAAGAAAGAATGGCGAGAGATGAATCTTTTTCTCACTTGAATGTTAGAAAATGAACAATGGCGAACAACTTTATTATCATCGAAGTGAACTCTAATTACTTAAGTCTCACAATTACAAAATATGTTTTTGTTTATTTCTATATGAACAAAAAGTTCCATAAGTCGTTTTGTTTACTTTCTGTCAGTACTCATGATTTTAGTATTAACTCATGAGACATAGATCTGGACTACTTTCCAATATAACTATACTACTTTCTTGGTTTAACCCTCGCTCTGAAAAACAAAAGTATAGATCATTGATCCATCTAAATTCAAAGTCTTATCGAGAAATCCTAGAGATGATCTATTAGATCTAAAGATCAAAGAGAAGATAAGACCACTGCTCTGCAAACAAGTCAACCAAATGCACTCCTTAGAGATGAGATGGCCAAATTGAAAGTTTAATTTCTTTTATAGGGTTTCTTTGTCAAATTGTATCTATTAGAATTCACTATTTTTACAACCATTGAAAAAAAAATTCAGAATCATATTGTCATATTTTTAGTTTTAATCTGAATAAACCTCGGGGGTTTTAACCCTAGAACTGCCCCGCCTCAAACTTACATAAACGGTTATTCGGGTGATTTTTCTCCCAATACTAAAATGGCAAAATGGACATCTTTTACCAGATTTTATCGTCTTTTGCTGCTTTTTGCGAGGTTCAATGAAACTATTTTCCAATACAGATGCGTCTCTTTTATTGATTGAATTTTTTGAAATTAGAGTCATAAATAGAACTTTCAAGAATATTCTTTTCGGACATTTTTCCTTTTAAAATGTTGGCCACTTCAGAATGTAAAGAACTAGAGCGTTATAGCAGGCTATGTCTACTATATTCCAGAATACTGCTAGAGGCCAGCGACGTGTCGCTCTTTTGCAAGAGTAGGTTCCAACTAATTGATCTAGCGTATCGACACCTCCTTTTGACGAGTTGTAGTAACGTATGATTTCTGGTTTATCAATATCTTCTGTTGTGAAATCCGTGTGTAATGATGATAGAAGTAGGACAGGCTTATTTTTCTTCTGACCATATATGAGCAGCACTGTGTTATCGCAATGTATGTATTCAGATTTGCCTTGATCGATTTTTTCATTTTGGAATGACTTAGGCAAGAATTTTCTTGATTTACGGCATGTTCCGACGAGTAAAGTTTTCATTGTTTTGAGAAACTGTGCAAGTTCCATGCAAATTATCACAGATAACTGTTCTTCCCTTTCACAACCCTCACTCCTTGATTCTTCTCTGCCTGACCACCTTCTTTTCCAATGTATATCTGAGCATTTACTAGGTATGCATTTTTTGGATCACAAGCTGCCCAGATTTTTATCCCATACTTTCCAGGTTTCGAAGGAATGTACATTTTGAAAGGGCATCTTCCTCTAAACGATACTAGCTGCTCGTCTACTGTTATCTGGTCTGAAGGTTCATAGTTACCTTGGCAATTATTTATAAATTTATCAAAAAATAATCGTATAGGCATCATCCTATCTCTTTTTTGTTCAAGCTGCCTAGCTGATTTATCATCAAAGCGAATATACCGTTTGATAACATTAAATCTTGATAGTGACATAGAGGACGCAATCTTATCAGAGTGGTAATCTTCAGACCATAATTCTTCCAGATCCATGTTTTTCTGTTTCGAAACCCCAAGTAAATGCAAATCCCAATCCAGCTCTTCAACTCATTCATACTTATACTA
>JJOG01006575.1:0-24527 GCA_000715275.1 Gyrodactylus salaris
GTGCGAGAACAGTTCACTAAATGGTTCAAAAATTTCGAAATGGTCAACATAGCCTCAAAGATCAGTCTTGATCACACTTGAAGGCCAAGATTTAGTGATTGACGACCAACTGAAAGAAATCTTGAATCAGAATGCGCATAAATCTGTTAGAGAATTATCTGAGGAGCTTGGATGTTCAATTTAAGCTTCTTTTAAACACGTCAAAAGGCTTGGATATGTCAAACTAGACTCGATTATTGGGTGTTCCATGAATTGGATGAACAACAAAAGTTGAAAAGGTATTCATCTTGTACTTCTTTGCTCGAAAAACATAAGGAATGATCATTTTTGAGCAGAATTGTAACATTAGAAATGGATTCTTTTCATGAATATCGAAAAAGATCTTGGGAATTAAATTCTGAACCACCTCTTTCTTGCCCTATAAAATCACCATACCAAAAAAAGATCTTACTGTGTGTTTGGTGGGATCTGAAAGGCTTAATTTATTATGAGCTTCTCAAAAATGGTTTAAGAATAAACTCTGATGTTTATTGTACCCAACTTGATGAAGTTAACAAGAGAATCAAAGACTTACGGCCGGCGATGGCGAATAGAGGTAAAATAATTTTTCACCCGGACAATGCACGACCACATGTATCTTTGATGACTCGAAAAAAATATCTGAATTGAAATGGGAGACAATGGACCATCCACCCTATTCCCCAGACATTGCTCCATCAGATTACTACCTTTTCCAAGAACTTCAAAATAATTTAGGCGATAAAATCTTGCTGATCTCACTACTACTTTTCAGGTCCATACAACCCTTTATTTCTAGTAATATTCCGAAATAATGACGAGGTAATATCTGCATAGATATCAAAATATAGCCTCAAAAGACTCAAATTTCTTCAGAAGAGGGATTTATAAATTGCTTGAGAGATGTGAAAAGACTATCACAGCTAATGCTGAATTTGAATCAACCTAATAGAATAGAATGCTCCAAGCATTTTAAAACTTGTTTTAATAGCCATTAAATATGACTATTCGTTTTGGCAGCCCTGCTTATGACAAAGTTTATGTTGTTGCTTTCATAACCTGTCATCTACAATGTGTGATTCAACAGTTTTGTTATAAAATATTGTTACTTTATTCAATCAGTTAATTAACTTGGAACGGGTGAATATAAATATTGCATTCTTTATTTGCAGAGAAAAACTGAATCAAATTTACTTTAGATATTATTCATAGTCTCAATTAATTATAGTGTTGTCACAATAATATGAGTAATACTCAGAGAGAATTGTTGTACCATCTTTCTTTCTCACACAAAAATAGGTAGCTTGCCTTAATAAGAAAAAATGATGGATAGACTACTGCAGATGATTCAGGGGCAATAAATTACTCAGGAATAGAGGGGATATATTATTCCTACAATGAGGATCATTCAGGGGACGTGCAATGAATTGGCATATTCTCTGATTTATCACTGAATAAAGAAGCCAAATAGAGCTTACAGTGGAAATCGTTTAAGTTTAGAAAACGATGCTTGATCGAATAACATACATTTTCAATTGACAAAATCATGAAAGCTTATGAAATGAGCTTTATCATAATTTCAGTCTCATTGCCTAAAGGGAAATTACCTATATACTAAATGAAAAAAAATCAGGGGCTCAAAGTTCATCGTAAACTTGATGTGAAGAAATATTCGAGATCGTGTAGAAAAACAATAATTTTTTTTTTCATTCTCACACCTGACGAGTAACACCCATTAACTTTGGATATCGCCCCCAAGATAGTGTACAGTTATATAAGCCGCCAATAGGCGTGGTTTCATCTCTCTTGAATGATTCATTGAGACTTTGTTGTGAAAAACTGTTAAATTATTTTCGTACACAATTAAATATTCATCTTTATCCCGGTGTACAAATGTATAGCTTCTGTTGAATCTTCCCGACTAATTATTTCCATGCCTACTCACTGGAACATTTAAGGCTCACATTCCTTAGAGCTTGAATAACCTACATTGGCACTTGAATGATACTTGAGTATTGTTGCTACACCCAGTTATATTATGAATTGTGTGCATTCAAAAGGCTGAACTAATACAAATAACTTTACCTGGATCTCAGATATGAAAATAACTGCTTATCAAGTTTATACTCATCAAGGTTAAATTAGTTTTTGACTCGAATATTAAATAAATAAACCTTGATATGTTCGCGTGTGAAATCTTGTCATTTATTATTGAATATTATATACTATCGATGAAAGATTATCTGGAATTCGTGGGAGACGTCCATTCAAACAGCTTAATATGGGCTGAAACTTTGGCTTCAGATGCTACGAGTAGTTACGTTCTGAATGCGAAACGAATAAAAATTGAAGAAATTTACAAAAAAAGGATGTAATTTTTGCCTAAGGAATACAGTCGGAGATGTAACAATTTCTAAAGAATTATTGAAAGAAATGGTTATTTTTCTTACTTTTGAAACATAAAATTAGACATTAGATTGTACGAATTTAAATATGAAAATGCTGTTTTCGAGTTAGAGACTTTACGAATGAGTTCTAAGTGAAAAGAAAGGTGATTTGAGGTTTAAAATATGTTTTTTCACCATATTAGTATCTGAAATACTTATCTTGTTAACGCTCAGTGTGTGAGTAAGACAATGCCGTAACTATTGGCATAATCCGAATGGAAATGCCTAGTCGATTATCAGTAATCATTACGCTTTTCGAGCACTACATCAAGTCTATATATACCGAATTAAAATCCCAAACCAGATAATGTATACTTTCAATCATATTTTTCTAATGAAATTATAGAGGACTAAATTTCAAATACACTAGTTCTCAGGCTAGATATTCGATTACACCTTCAGTCCATTCGAACATAGAAACACTTCTTGTCTTTCTAAATTAGATTAGATAGTGAGAAAATCTCAATTATAAGATTTAAATTAAGAAAGCTTCCAAGAATATCACCAATAATTGATGAAAATGAATATTTTCTATCTTCTTCTCCAAGGCTAATTAACATCAACTCAGTGCAGCGTTTCTGCATGCAATTTGACTATTACGATGATGATACTTTGTACGTAAAGTTCAACTCCTTCATTGCTAAGCTCTGATAATATTTTTTCCATCTCCTCAATTAGAATGGGAAAAATGATATTGCAATATTTAGTACAGATGCTAGTAAGGTAGGATATATAGCTAATTCGTATGTACTGTTAGAGAAATAATATTTTCCCCTTCAGTTAGTGGAAAATTATCACGAGAAATTATTCTCTGCAAAATTTGTGTGTTTACAGATTAAAATTAGGATATTAAATTTACAATTTCTCAAAAAGTGAAGTAGAAAATAGCTTCTTGAAATTGTCTATGAGTAGCTTGAAGACACTTCTTTTCATTTTATAAAGGCAGTAGTTATAAGCTTTAGGCAATTACTCGAGTTAATTTATTCGAGTTTAAATAGAAGCATTTATTGCTTTATTAAGGGATCTCAAGGGAAAGAAAGTTTGTCTCTCACGGTTTTAGAAGAAAATAACTTATTTTATAGTAAACCTTTCAGCCAGGAAAACGAGAGATTAGGAATTACTAAGAAAGACCCCAGCTTCGAATTTCAAGAGAACAACCCAAGAGACGATAAGTCAACGAAGGCAAACATTCATAGTGGTTGAAAAAACAATAGATTTTTCTAGAGTGTATTGCCAAAGTTGCTTAGAAGTCAGAAATTGAACAGAAATTCATTATGACATTTGATTTATTTTCAACCTACTGGTCTACTGATGAGACTCAATTTAGAGGAAACACGTATTGAGCTGGTTTATCTTTTTTTTAATGTTCAATATATATTTCTTAATAACTCTCATTGGTTAATAGTGAGTTAGTGGGCTTATCAGTTATCAAGGAAGTTACATGCAATAATCGAGTGGTCATGTGTGTTCTTTTGTCATGTTTCTATCACAGCCGAGACACGATTATCTTACTCAAAATGAAGGTTTAAATCGTAGTTAAATCGTGAGACTAAATCTGTATAAAAGTCACAGTTAAAGACTAAAGTGGCAGATCAGATTAAAATATGATCAATCTTAATGACAAGGCCTAGCTTATTATCAGTTAGATGATACTCTATCAATCATTCAGGTAATTATCTCTGCTTAAATACTATTTTGGCAAACTTTTAGATCCTCGAAAGATAAATGAGATCACATACCTGAATCAGACAACATAACTATAACTTTTACAGTCCAATTTGGAAGAAGTGAAATTCAAAATGGAAAAAACGAAAGCCATTTAAAAAGTTCCGAAATTCATTAAGGGCTTCTTAATAAGGAGTAATAAAAAAATACACTTTTGATTGAAAAAACGAAATTCAATAAGGAAGAAACGAAATCCACGAAGAAAAAGTGTAATTCTAAATGGTTTTATTTTTTTTAAACTGATTAATTTATTCAATTTTCCCAATACTTAGAATAAACTATACTTCATGATTAGTTATAATTAGGGCTACCAAATGCATATTTTACGAACATTTCACGTGTATTTCTCAGAAAGTAATGCATATTTTGGGTAGCCCTGGTTATAATTTATAAGTTATCACTTTTTCTTAATTTGCTTTCGTTTTTTCCATTTTGAATTTCACTACTTCCAAATTGGACTCTAAAATGTATAGATCGCTTGTGACTTCAAGTTTTGAGATGAATATATATTTAAATACGAAAAACTAATAATGGCCCTTAACAGTTGCTTTCACAAATGTTCATCAATGAATTCGTATTCAGCATACTTGATGGTTCATGAAACTGCATGATCTACAAAAATACCTGTGAAAATTATTATTAGGTTTTTCTATGGTCGATTTCAAATGGACAGATATGCAATAACATGAATGTTGCACCGTGTTACCAAATTCATAAAAATCTAAATGAAAAATCTTTATAACAAAAACTGAACGTCGTAACATGTATTCTCATGTTGTATCTTTTATACAAAATATAGATTAATATTTAATGTCAATATTTGCTTCCTCTCCACGGTCAAACAAAATAAATTAGTCCTCCAATAAAAAAAGATAATCACTTGTAACAATATGGAGCTGTAGTAATGTTTGTTTTAAAGCTTATTCTGTATACCCATAGTTTGGATGAGTACTTGAAAAATGGGTATTTATTAAATTATTCATTTGGGGAAATTGTCGACTTTTGAGATAAATGAAACATTTCTTATGAGAAAAAGCAATTGATCTAATATGTAGTACAAGACTCACTCGGATGACTCATATTCGTAGAGAGTAACCTCAAGACACCTGCCTTTCTTGCACGGCTTTAATAATTCACACCGTGAATCAAAATCTCATTCTCAGCTTAGAATATGTTTTCTGTGAGTATGAAAATACAGTAAAAGAGTTATTTACTTTTATTGTTTCTATATCGATATCGACATTTTTATATTTTATAGGACAATTTCGAATGATATTTATTCACAAGTTTGCGTACAGAATTTACATATTGTAAATAAATAGTGTTTATCAAATTGCATATTATATACAAATTTCACTTGATTTCTTCTGGTATGATACTGAATTGAGAACCTTAGAACGCATCCTTACAAAATTTACTCTGTTAACGAATACATTTAAATTGTAGTTTTAAATTCTGTTTTTAGATTTCAATAAACCTAAATCGTCTTCATATTCTGTCAGTTGAGTTAGGTTGAATAATACTTCCTATTTCGGCAATATCGGAAATTGAATCATTGGATTCAAATATATAATTTATCTAAAGTTCATGACTTGGTTATTATTTGGTAGCTGTTTATTAACATGAAATGACTTTTAAATAATCGGATAAGACTTATAGATTCTGAGATTTCATTCAAAATGTATCTTGAACATTAAAAAAGTATTCTTTCAATATTATTCAAATCATTGTATTTCATTGAACCTTTTCTATATTTTCTCTTCTCATCCATGAACTATTACAGATATTGTTGAAATACTTATTTTTCAACTGGTTATACAATCAATTAAACTCAAAAAAGATTTTTCTTTGACAATGTAAAATCAATTACATGTTCTCTCAAGTGATACAAGTCGTTATATGCAATTTCTTTCTCGGAATGAGAGTAATGAATCATTATCCAATAATCGTTCATTTATGCTTCAAACTTTTATAATTGAAGTAGATCCTTTTTTGAATTGAAAATTTCACATTTCACATCAAAGTGATGGCTAATATCATTTATCCGTAAAGATTCTCAATTAATTTAAAAAAATTATATCTGGTGTAGCATCCAACATCGGAAGACGAAAACACATACTGTCAGATGTTTAAGAAAATATTTCTTCATTTCAATAATTTAAGAAGAAACTGTAAATCTTTAAGATAGTAAAGAAATCAAATATCTACTTCAATATCAAAAATTACATAAATTTTTCTTTAAAATAAAGTTTTTTCACCGAATTTTCATCGGATTAATGAGAAGGAAGAGGTGAGCACTTGATAACCGGAGAGTCTTATCTCGGCAAGGGACTCAAGCGGAATCGAAGGGGGTTCAAAGCCTGGAATTTGGCCACCCATTCATATCAAGCCCTTGTATTTGAGAAAGGCTCTTTTAAAAGAAGTAATTCAGTGAACTCAAGATTGATTACAGCTTTGATAATGGTTGTTAGATTTATTTGTCAGCTAAAATTTTTTGGTTTCATCCTTCTAATGATGAATTAGTACATTTTTATCTGTGGAAATTCTTAAAAAAATCAATAATCCCATACATTAAATGTGTTCATCCCTTAAAAGATAGGATATTATAATTTTACCTAGTTCCCTCTCGCGTACTATTTAAAATGAATTAAAAAACATTAAACACTTAGTATTTCTATATTTGCGTCGTTAGAAATGTGTATTTATATTCACGTTGAATATCCATTTTAATACAATCGAACTGCATTGCCAGGCAATCTTGCGACATTAATGAGGCTGGATTAAATTTTGAATCAAATGCTGAATTTATAGTTTTTTCTAATCTCCACTGTTGGAGATATGAAATAAGTGTTTTTTTTCACGTACAAGTTCAATAACCGGAAGTTTTAGATAAACAGTAGAATGTTATTCTCAATTACCTAAGAGTGCATGCGAATTTTAATCTCATGTCAAAAATATCCCATTTCTAAGCATTCAACGTGAGAGCATTTCTCAGTGTAAGTAGTAAGCCCTGCTGGCTTCACTCTTATTATAAGAAAAATAACTCTCGCTTGCTTTACTTCAAGATTCTTCCGTATTTTTACTTATCATCATACCCGTACGAGTAACCATCTTAAAACCATTTCAAAATTTTTTTCTATAACGTCAAAAAAAAGAAAAATTATTATTTTTCTGAAAATGTGTGTTGAGTAAAGAAAGAAGAACCAATCAGAGGAGGGCATGAACTTTGTATATAACAGGGTGAGATTGATGTGATTTTTTCACTAAAATCGGTTGTGCAGGGATTTCCCTATCCCAATTCTCCCTAGTCGGAGTAGACACTCAAGAAGAAGGTGATTGTCGCACCTTCGAAACGTCTTGTCGATCGTCCCCAATCCCAAGTAAAATTCCTTGAAATAAAGGTATTGTGACGACCAGGATTGTAAATAAAAATTCTATCAATAATTCAATGAACCAGAACTAAGAGAGTTGAATGTGCTTTGTCTCTCCACAACATGACGTTTCGGCATTGGATCATTCCTTTCTTCAGTCGTCTTTGAAGGCATTCAAATCACAGAACTCCGTCGATAAATCACCTTCGTTCTCTCACTAAATATATATCGTCTACCCCACTCTCTCATTGGTTCATCCAGCATACACCATCTACTTTACAGGACTCAAAAATTTTAGTTTTTTATATGAATAGTTTAATAATTTCAAGTTATATTTAAGAAAACTGCTTATTAGGTTAAGACTGTCTGACTTGATCCAAGATAATAAGAGATAAAAACGATTAAATTAACCGTATCATACCGCCAAGCTGTGAATGTGAGCATTGGTTTAATTAATCATCCGTTTTACAGGAAGATGAATACATGGACTTTTTATTAGCTTTGAAAGTTAGCGCCATTTTCAAATGAAAGTACTAATTTGGAATTATATTATTACCTTGATTAATTGGAAAAGTTTTGTTTCTCTTCTAATTAAAACGCTGATGACTGTGCTTCCCTTAAAAGTTGTTGGTTTTGAATGAATCAGTCTACAAGTGCTCATTCAAATACAACTGGAAATGTCCTTTTTCTGATTTATTCTGGTTAACAAAAGTGGGTGATGATTCATGTTTTCTGTTCTATTCAAGAAAGCAGATTTGAAGTTTTTTCCCTCTACGATTACTTTGTGTGTATTAACTTTAAGTCGAGAAAAGGTGATTAGAGCTATCCTTCTATTAAGCTGATCTGTCCTTGAGACCATAAATCTAAAGAATTATCCTTTAATTAAACATCAGGACTGATCTCCAAAGTGTGTAGATCTTGGTGAACATTTTTTTCGTGAAAATGTACACGTTTTAGAATACATGAAAAAGTAGTATAATAATTTTTCATTTCTTAAGTCATCGAGAATGCCATTAGTAATTCAAGACATGAAAGTATTTCCATGTCATTTAACGCACCTTGATACATATTCTGTCTACAAAAGCTGCTAATATCCACCTTCCAACGGTATTGGTTAAAAATAAGGATATGTTATAGTTTTCTTTGAATATTTTACGAAGGATCTTTAATTCCCCTATTTTTCAATCTAATAATTTTTCTGTTCAGAAAATATCCTTTGTTGGTTCTTGAAAATAAAATTTATTTTAATTCATTGAGTGAAAGAAGAAACATTTTAAGATAATTATCTACAGCGAAATGTTTTGAGTAAATTTTACGTTACAATTTTTATTTTATGAAATTATAGATATTTTACCGAATACTTCTTTTTGGGCATATCTTTGAAGATATTTGAGCATCGTGGATGTTCCCCTCTCTTATAAAATGGCAGCAAATAAATTAAGTCTTTTATGATTTTGAAATAAAAAAAGTCGAAATTTTTGAAAGTTCATAATGCACATTTTCACTTGACTTTGTTGCTTAGATTAAAAAATTGAACACTGTCAAGCGCGAGAAGAGCAGTTAGCTCTGTAACATACAAAGCTCCCATACAAATAACGTATACAGTTAAGGTGATTCTAGTGCTTCCAAAATAGACAAATCAATCATGCTTGGGAGAGAGCATAAAATCTGAGACATTCTACCCATTCAAGTCATAAAAAAGGGGAATACTCAAATAATAAATGTGTATATCTACATTGAGTCTATTCAACTATTTGCATGATTGACAACAATAAAAACTAATAATTTCACTTCTACAGGAAACGGCTTGAGATGTAGCCCTAAATTTGCTGGGAAGATTAGTAGAGTTAACTCTTTCTGTTCCTTCCAATGAGTCATGCTTTCTTTTGAAGGGGGAGATAAATTTTCAGTCCATTTTTTCTCTAGCCTCAATAATGTAGAATAATCGAACATTAAACTCTCTTTCATAACGAATTTCCAACTAGATTTATTACCGGCATAGTATTACTCATGCTATGTCAATTAGAGCTCGGAGTTTCGGCCAAGCAAACAATGAAGCATCTATTTTGAGAGGAAATTAACAAGAGAAATGTTTAGTTAATACGTAACTCAGATTAGTTCTGGGACTGAAGAGAAATCCAAGTTTTTGAAAATAACGAAGAATTGACCCTTTTCTCAAATTCTTCGCGAATTATCAATATTTTTTCGTAACTCAATTTTCACTCTTTTCATGACATGATTGTTGTGTATTTCTTGGCCATCCATATTTAAAGTTTAAACTTCACATTGATGTCTTGTTATTCACAAAATAAAATAAACAAGTATTAATCATTTTACAGCCGATATAATTTAGTCTTCCGAAGATAAGGAAACTGTTTACAGTATTTAATGGCCATTTATGTAATATAATACAGTGGATGAAATATTCTTCATGAACATGAGATAAAAAACGGAAGTACTGACTGTACAATGTTGATTATTAAATTCACATAAAACGCTCTACAACCTGTTCGTTCCGTTAATTTTGATTGATTCATGGAATGCAGTCTTTTTCCGCTTTCTATTTCATTTCAATACTCTTTCTCTAGCAATGCCTTGATTGACAGAGAGTTATAGAATACTAAGAGATAAGTAATAATAATGATATTCAAGAAAAAAAGAGACTTTTTGGATGCTTAAAAAACCATTGTTGCTATCATGAATATGTGAAATGTATACAAACCTGGGGTCATTTATATTTTATGTAAATTAAACGTTATTTTCTTTGATTTATTCCTATTTTGTAACTTGATCTGAAGACCTGATACCCAGTCAGAGAAGAGGTTGCAATTCTTTGTTACAGTATATTACTATTTACACAAAACATTCGATCTCTTCCGTGTGATCAAGTACAGATTCGAATATAACCATGATCTCTAATAAAAGTTTTCTAATTCCAAAAATATTTGAGATAACTTTTCTGTCAAATAAATATTAAACGGTTCAAAAAGTATTTTTTTTAAATTAATAATTATAATTGGGTTGAGCGGAAAAACGTTTCGAGGATTGGAAGATCATCTTCCTGTTCAGTTGTCTTTGAAAATTGAAAATGCTGTACGAGAGTGAACTCCTCCGCTTCAGCGCATCAAAAGTAGAGCACATTTTGATTTTACTTTTTTAAGATCGCGCACAATCGTAATCTAGACTTGATTCAACGAGGAACTGTGGATTAAATATTTATTCTAGGTTTTGGCAACTTAAACCGGGATTTTCTCGACTATCTAAAGATTTTGTGAGAAACTGGAGTAATATTTGGGAGCTACATGAAAAATGCTATCCTTTAGAAGAAACGTTCTCAATTAAAAGCCTCTTGTTAGGAAGATGTGACTTATGCACAGTATCTAGTAAAAAATTAGCCGGAATTTCTAAATCTAAACGGCGAATAATTTTCAAACAATCTTTAGGAGCGAGAAAATCGATGGCGGTTATTTGAATATATTTGTATATGGATTTGGTATTTAGGTCAGTAAGGTTAAAATGATCCTAAAAAGTATGAAAATTTCACAAAAACTACCGGATATTTCACACGAAAACGAACGAAAAATAATTTTACTATGTCAGAGAGAAAGTACAGTAAAGTGTAAATGGATGTAGGTAAGGTTATTTTTACTTTTAAAATGTTTATTTTAATATAAGAATTTAAAATAATGCCTATTTTAATTTTTATAAACGTTACAACTTTTCTATGAGACGAGGAGAGTTTATCGAAATTCGTTTACGAAGACAAATACATTTTAATTACAAGATAAACATTTTTCTCTTAATTCAATTACGTTATTTTTAATATTCTTTCACTTCTAAGAATAAAACTCCAAGGTTCCGATAGAAGGAACTTTATTTTTTTCTATTAAAAAAATACTCATAAAAGCATCAAAATAATTTTAGGGGTTCAAAAGATTGTGTCATTCTGAAGAGACTCACCGACTTTGTAGTCAGGATTCCTAACACCATAACAGATGAAAGAATTATACGGAGGGTCTGTCGTCTCCGATGTCAAGACGAACAAGTCCACAATAGAGTCTCCGTTGAAGTCACTCGCGGTTATCGACCGAATGCGTTCCTTGAACGTAGAGTTGGATATGAGGTCCACTCGGGAAGGCAGAATCTTCTTATCTCTCCCAAAGATGAAGCCGTTCGACTCACGAGCGTCAGGCTCTAGTAATACACTTATGGAGTTGTCACTATTCACCGTTATCGTGTCCGTCCTACGGTCTGCGTTCACATCGGCGAAGGCGCTCAGTGAGGAGGCGTGAAATTGAGTGATTTGCTCAAAGGTGGAATCACTCGGGCCCTGACTCGATTTAGGCACCCTGATCGCGTGGAGGAGGTTTGAAAAACCGAGGAAAATGAGTACTGCAATCCGCTAGAAAAATAGAAAAGTTTTTTTAAATAATCAAAAAATTCTCGAGTTATATTGAAAAGGAAGTTTTGAATAAAAATGTCATTATATTTCAAGGCGAAAGGCCGTGTTAGCAGGCTTGAACCCTTTATTTGAAGAATCTAAAATTGAATAATAACATGTATATCACAAAAGGTGTACAAAAAGTATCAACTAATGAACGATCTTAAAAAGGGGACAGATACGATGAACATTCCGAAGCCGAGAGCAGCGGCATAACGATGCTTCATAACTGTAGTAAAATGTCCGGGAATATTATAACGGTACATGTAGAAGCCGATACGACCCGGTACTGTGATCCTCCTCCGACTGATTTCCTTCGACTTGCTGGCCGCCTTACTGTTCCGCATAAAGTTCAACATGTGATCCTCAGACTCTCTCTCGAGGACACTGGGAGGTACGAGCTTATACAACCTCAAGGTCTCATTGACAATGTCCTCTACGAAGCACTTTTTAGGCATTTGCGTTAGGCAGACGAACACTTCGTCGAAATCGGTCAGGTCCTCTCTAAAGTCGAGGACACTCAGCTGCATAATAGCGACGCAAGAGTAAATACACATCAGGGAGGTCTCATCCGCTATGAAGATATCGTAGAGACGAATGATGTTTGATAAGTCTTCGAGGACATGCGTGAACCAAGTAATGACCCAAGAGATGGCAAAAGTGGACTCCACGCCGATCTCTTCAATCTTGAATAACAAGACCGGATTGACGTGCTTCAAGAGGACGTAGATTGAGTTCAAGTAATCCGCTGTGGAATCCATGCTGACTTCCATGAATTTTCTAAAGTTTCAATAGTAAAATTGGGATTAGTATTTATTTTTCTTCCATGAATTTGATCGAATGAAGGATATAAAAAGAGGTCAGAAAACAGCTGTCAAGATGAATTTGGTTCAATGCAAAGATCGATATGAGTTAATAAATCTCTGATCTGAATGGTTAGATAATTGATTCAAGAATGGAAGAATTTCTAGCTCTGATAATTATCTACTCAGAGGATGATGTTCGAAATCTAGGCTGGTGAGACTCACCTGAATTTGGTCTTTGATAGGCTGCTGAGCAGCTGAATTGACAAGTCCAAACCGAGAACTTTCATAAATGTGAAAGAAATATCATGGAAACCCTTGAAAAGTGAAAAATGTTAATAATATCTATGGCATAATTTTGCCAGATATTCTCAGAATTTCAAACCATTGAATATTAAGGCAGTATGGTTCTAACCTGATAATAATGAAGTGTTGGGTCACGAACTAAGACGTTCATTATAAGATACATAAGATCATCTTTGATACGTTCTAGCTCGATAGTTGAGGTATTTGGTGGTACTAGAGACTTCATGCGCTTGGTGTCTAGCATAACTTGGGCATAATCTTTGTGCTTTTTCATTTGCTCCTCCGATACGGATGAAAAGTCTGGATTCGGGGTTACTGAGCAGAGTTTGGGCCATAATTCTCTTCGGAATTGATTGTCTAAGAGACCTCCAGTTGTGTAACAATAGCCACGTATTTCATCAAGGTCAAGAGAATCCTTTTCAAAGATTTCTCTCAATACTTTTTCTTTTTCATCGCCTTTCATTACAAATTGTGGGGAATTGCATCGATTTTCGTCTTCGTAATTACGCACTTTTAATAATGTATTTAAACAAAAATTACAATTAATTCTAAAATTTAACAATTTAGAGTAAAGGTGCGAAATCAAAACTTTCACTAAATTTTTCTCTTTCGCGAAACATCAATTATGTATATTTTTTCTTCAGTCATTAGTTATTGTTGAATCATTTGAGCTTCAAAGACTATATGAAGGATGTTCTTTTACAAAGCTTCGTCTTTACTCGTTAGTCATTCCTCTCCATGATTTTTAAATCTGCGAGTGGTTCTTAAAAGATTAGACATTTTTATATCTACGGTAAACTTAACGTAATTTGTAAATTAGTTCACCTGGGTATCTGGTAAATATATTGTCGAACTATGAACTATTGTTCTTTTTTTGAAGAAATATCAATTCTGTTAGATTTCATCTCCCATGGTTGCCAAATTATTTTCTGCTCCGCGAAATTTAGCACCATACTCTATACGTACTTTTAATTATTTGATTTAACTTGAAATAATAAAAGTTTTAATTAATTAAAATGATTTATTACTGTGATTTATTTAAAAAAAGTCTTGAATAAAATTATAAAAAATGAGTCAAATCTCGAACTATCTCCCTTAAATGTGATAAAAGAGTTTTTTTGTAATTATCCAACATGAGAAAAATTTACATTTGGATTATCCAAGGAAATATACTCGAAAATTATGGTAACTATCTCATAATTTAATTCAGATATTTCCCCCTATTGATTTTAACTCTAGACCGTATATTCAAGTTTGTTCTTGAACCTTACTGCAAAGGTCACCAATCATGTGAATTTACTTCATGTAGCGTAGTCTCACTTTTTTATTAAATAATCGACGTAATATTTTTTACAATTTATCTCGCGTATCAATCCATAATTTATCTTCTTGAGAATCACTTTGTTCTACGCCATTTGAAGAGTCTCTGAAGATTAAAGTAATTTAGTTTAATATTCTTTGCGAAAAATCTCTTGTTATAAAAATAATAATCTTTTGTAATGTTATGAATTTTGTCACAAGTGAAATTCTTAGCCACTGATCGTCTCAATTTTTATTTAGAAATTTCTAAAATTACAGGAAACCATTTCCTGATTCATGAGATGGCCTAACTGTTCTTGAAATCTAAGAACTCAAAATATTTTTGACCTTAATCAGATGAGAATTTGCTTCGAGAAAAAGAAAGAAATCTCCTTGGCGTCTTTTATGTATCAAAAATTGGAGCCATAAATGAAAATAAATAATAAATATATATTCAATAAAACTGTACAAAAAGTCAAAAATTTCCGCTAGCAAAGTTAAACGCAAGGAGAATATTTCTTCTGATCTTGTCCCATGCCTGACATGTCATAAATTTGATAATTATTTTTCTCAATACAATTTCTCCCTTGTACGGTAGAGTTTGCTAGGGTACTCTGATAGCGTACACTTCCGTTGGCCTGCAAGTGATTGTTGAGAGTAAAGGTGGGACCTGACGAAGATAACGACGACAGAGGCTCTTGGTGTGGAAGTGGCATTTGATGACGAAATACCTCTCCAGATTTAGTAGCATGAAAGAATGAATCCCTTTTGGTCATTTTCTTCTTCTTACTCGATCTATTGCAGCAAGCCTTC
Source organism: Gyrodactylus salaris (assembly GCA_000715275.1). Classification (NCBI taxonomy): domain Eukaryota; kingdom Metazoa; phylum Platyhelminthes; class Monogenea; order Gyrodactylidea; family Gyrodactylidae; genus Gyrodactylus; species Gyrodactylus salaris. The sequence goes on from JJOG01006575.1 coordinate 15,224, forward strand.
AGGTCGCAGAGGGTCTTCTTATTGGCCCAGAGCCAAATGCCCGAGGTGATGCCGATCACTAGCGATGCGAATATCTGCAGCATTCCAATCTCTGGAATGGGCAGTGACTTTGGATGACAGTCAACATCCGACCATTTAACGCCGTAGGGGTTTATGCAAGAGGGATTCTGATGATTCACCTCCCTGACAGCAGCGCGCCAATTGTCCATTTGTGAATAGTCGTAGAGTTGGCCGATAATCAAACTTAGAGTGGGCAGTGTGTAGAGCACCGTGAAGACGCTGAGCTTGGCGATCATCTTCTCCAGCCTACGGCGGTTATTCAAATCCCCACTGTCGATCACTCTTAGTAGCAAAGGACTCTTGAGGTTCCTCCTAACACGGAATACCGAAACGAAGCCGATAAGGAGAAAGAAGAGACCAATTAGGAGACAAATGGTCTTGGGAATGATTTCGAAATATAAAAATGCTCGTGAATCGGTATTTCCAATAGAACAGATCCCCGTCAACTCGTCAGCATCGATGCGATGAAGTATTAGAGAGATGATGGCCCTCACAGCTGGCACAGACCAGGCCAACATGTGGAAAATACTACTGATGGACTCTACCCCTTCTGGGGACCATGTTCTAGATGTGCTCAGGTACCAGGATATTCCAAGGACAACCCACCAAATTGAAGAAGAAAAAGCCGAATAGCTCATTAGAAGGTAGACTGTCGTGCACAGAGGCGTCTCATAGCCTGTCTGAATGAGGAAACGGCTCTCAATGGCATCTTCATTAAGGTATGCATGACAGCCAGAGAGCTCATAGCCGACAATGCCTCTAATTAAATATCCAATCGAGTTGAGTATGTAGCACATTGATAGGTAGACTATTGGCCTCTCGGGATAATTAAAACGGCGCTTGTTATTCAAAAAAGCAATTAAAGTCACAATGCTCGATATGAAACATATAAATGCCCAGATGAATTGCCAATGCTGCGCGAATTCCTTATCTCCGTGTCGGTACAGGATATTCGCCTTGCATTGAGTCAGACATTGAGGTAGATTTTTACTATCCAAGGAGGAATTGTTAAGTGCCGAGTCTATTCTTATCTCCGCTAGGGAACAGTCGTAATTAACTTTCTCCTTTTGCTCACTGAGGGGGGAGTCATCTTCAATGCTGCTTGAGTCAAGTGAGAAATTGGCAGGCTTGACGCAGAGCTCCCCAGCTCTCGGCAAGTTGTCGCAAGACAAATCCTTTGGCCAGGAGTATTGCACATGGTTCATGAACTTTTCGCACTTTCCCTTTACGTGCAAGCAAAGCTCCATACACGGCGGTATAGCGGTGGGCACTTTAGTAGCCTGGGTGCACATTGGAAAGTAGACTGTGCAGAGAAGCATTTGTAGATAATTCGAGCACTTTAGACTCATTAACGGGTCGTAGTCGGAGATTCTCTTGGCAGCATCGTTCCAGTCGAAGACGCCCAGCCAGGTGGGCAGTTTCGTCTCGTTATATTGCATATTCTTGCATACTTTGTGGGTTATTAGGTGGCATGTATCTGTTGGACCGTAACCGTCGTGATATGACGGTTTCGTGCCTATTGGGAGGATTGATGCATACGAGTCGATTTGACCATTGGCCCATTGCGTAGAGAGTGTTATCACAAATATCAATAAATTAGAAAAAAAATCCATTTTGCGCTTCTCTCACATAGCCATGAAGAGTTTCGTGAAACTATTGAAAGAATTCTTATGTGAAAATACAGAAATATTTAACTTTTTATTATCTTACGATTCTCATTGGTCGGTTAGAATTCAACCAATAAAAATCACATTTTCTTTTATTACAATTCTCTCTCCTGAGTCCCCCTTTTCACATCTCTCTCCCTCCTCTACACAATACACCAAGTGTTCAGCCTTGTACATAATTTTCTACATCCTCATATAAGTTCATTGAAGCGCGTGAACCCTGAACACTAATTAAGTCTATTATTTTTTTATGAGCAATAAAATGAATCATGAGATTATTTTTTGATTTTAATGAGACAAACCTTTTGATTTGTAAACCATTTTTTGATATTTATTGTTTATCCGTTCAACTTTTCTACTACTAAAATATGGGATAAATTCTTTATTGCTCTTACATAATGTTTGCAGAACAAGGATAGATAATCTTTACAATATGCTTTGGGAATATTTATTTTTATCGTATAAAAAATTTGAAGCTTTTATAATCATTCTTGTCAGTTGTTCTCTCTCTGTCTTTATGTAAACTTTGCAAAGAGTGGGCTCATTGTCAAAGATGGAGGGGGGGGGGGTAGGAAGGACATGATTTTATTGCTCTTCACTGTTCCTTATTTCTACAATGCGTACAATACTTTTGAAAAAGACAAAAAAACTTGAATTTATAGTTGACCTTTTGAAGGCAAGATAACACTCTTGTAAGGTGATTGTATTTTGCAGAGGTTTGTACAAAGCTGAGTGATAATACTATCTCAAATTTGATTGGCATCGGATATTGCAATCTTTAGACAAATTTGTGAAAAAATTTTTTTTGATATTTCTTTAGAATTTTCTTTCATAGCTGAGTCCAACTCCTTTTCACATGATGGTTTCTCTCTTAGAATTGAGTTTCATAGCCGAGTCTAACTCTCTTCGAGTTCACATGAAGGGTTGTAATGGGGTAGGTAGCTTTTGAAACTATTTACAAAGTAAATTTGTTTCAAGGAGTGAGGAAAACGGAATCGAACCCACGCCAGAATTTCTATTTCTGAGGATTTGAACAATTTTTCGATTGAAAAAACGTTTCTCTGTCTACTCACCTGTATCCTTCGGATTTGATTCGAGGGCATTTGTTATCTAGAAAAGGTTTAAATCTGATAATAGTTTGAAAAGCTATAAATAACAACTCTCCAGTCAGCAATTAACACGGGCATAGCTCCGTGAGTGAGGCTAACATGTAGTATTTATTACCGTGTCAACTGTTAAATGTTTCTCTTCTCCGAGAAACCATAGAGTGACAATAAATCGAGCTACCCAAGCATAGAGGGTAACGGATGTAAAGATATTCCATAAAGGGAAGAAACCTTTGAAAAACATTTCCTTCCCGACTGACTATCGTTTCAAATTTATGGCCTTTTTGTGACAACAATACATTTGAGATTCGTCATTATGTACTCTCCTATTGCATGTAAATCGGTGGGGAGGACGATAAAACATTCTTCTTAACACGATGGGCTCATTGTTAATTTGCTAGAGTAAAAAAGGATGGAAGATGAGATACATTAATAATGACGTAATGTGTAATACAAATGACATGAGGGTAAATAGACCATTTATCATCTGCCCTGGGAAGGAAGAAGGGAAAATGATAAACTTTGAAGTGGATTAGGCTGCACAACTGTCTTGCTCATGCCCGTGCCTGAGAGATTATACCATTCATCCTCAAAGACTACTCAGTCGTTTTTATCAAATCCTTAAAATCACGCTTCTCTACTTGGTTTTAAGATTAAAGTTCTTTTGAAAAAAATGATAAAAAATTACTTGGATGAAAAAATAGCACGAAGTTGACAAGCTGTACCAGCATTGATTTTTTTGAAAAATCACGACAATAACGTTCTTCTCTTCAAGATTGGACAGTCTGATACGTTTGATCTTTGAACAATGATAAAGAATGACCTGATTTCAACCGTTGACTAGGGATTTTATGATTTCAACTTTTAATAAGACTTGTTAAAGACATTTATCGTCTAAAAATTGTGAGAAATAGAACAACACATAAATAGACTGTGAAAAGAACGAATAAGAATACCAACTTGTTATGAGAATATCGATCGATCGAAATCTGTTGCTAATTATTATTCAGAATGAAAGCAAAGGTTTTTGTCATGTTCTCAAAATATTATCGCTGAAGGACTGTAGTTTTTAGCTCATTGTGTTGCAAGAGAGAAATATTATGGAATAACCAAATGGGAAATTGTAAAACTCAAAGCTCAAAAGCTGAGGAATTTTATGGAGAATGCTTCATTTTTAATTGAAGAACTGTAGAATAGTATGACAGTGAAGTTGCCTAAAACTTTATAATTTCTTCCATGTAGTCATTACAGTATCGTATTTCGACTCGTATTCTGTTTATAAGAGCCTCTAGTTTTCATTCCGAAAATCTCTTCTTTAAAAATAACATTCAATGCACAGTGAATATACATTTCTAATCTTCTAATGATATTCTCTTAATAAAGATCATTCAATGAATTCAAATGCGTTTTAAACTCTCAAGTGAAATTTGTCGATTTCCGAAGAACTATCGAAGTTAATCAAGAAGAACTTTTTAAATTGTCTTGTAAGATTGAAATTAAAGAAAAAAACGGATTTAGAAGACCTGTTCGGACATTTTAGGGTGATCCCCCTCAATCCGGACTTTCATTTTACAATCTAATGAGAACAAAACCCTAATTTCTGGTTATTCCTACTTGTCGATTATACGTTGTCTTTAGTTTAACAAATGCATGTCTCATACCCTATCTGATGCGAATGGAAGATTTCTCGTGAGTCGAAAATCAAGATTGACCAGATGGGGTTGGAAGTTTTGGATCATCCATCATAATCTCCAGATCTTGCTCCGTCGGGTTATCATCTCTTCCGATAATTACAGCATCGTATCGTGAAGAAATCCTTCAGGAACAGTACGCAGGTGAAAGAGGCCATTTTAAAATGATATTTGCAATACATATAAATCAAGTGGAGGGATAGACATTATTATTACAACCTAGAGGACAGTCCAGCTGAAATTATTATGAATAAGTGGAGGTTTAATTTTCTTATTAATAACAAGTGTAGATGCTGTTTATTTATCATGAACTATAGGACATAGCAATATATATATTATCATAAAAAAAAGTGAAAAACTCTAAACAATTCTCATTAAAAAAGGCTAATACGTAAATAACATTCATTACATAAGATTTCGGATTTTTTTATAAAATGAGGAATGTTTAATAAACATTGTTTATATAATTTTTTCGCTTCGGCAACAGACCTAATTCTCTTTGCATCTCTTGAATTTCATGTTGTTTTCTATATCACAGAAACTGAAATGTCTACTGTAGAATCTTTTTCAAACCTTATTTTGAATATAGTCTTCTACATGACCTGTGAATCCAAATAGCTGCAATGTTAACAGGGAAATCATCCTTGTTCTTCGGGAAATCGCAAGAACAATTTACAATTATTTTTCATCATGTTTTTTGAAGTAATCAGGAAAGTTGTGATAAATTAGAAAAAAACTGAAATCTTTTTGGTTAACCCTAGGATAACAGTATTTTCTTATGGAAAGGGTTGGAAAATAATTATTTGCACTTTAAGAGAAAACTAGATTTTGAGATCAAATTACATTTCAATTTAAAACTATAACCATGTAGTGATCACGATGTAGTTGATCACATCCGATGACTTTTACAATGATTGATCCTAATGATTCAAAAATAAAAAAACTAGAATGTCATCGTGTCCTCAAATAACATGTCATATTCATGAGAATATATTGAAAGCTTTGAGATCATTCAATTATTTTTCAGTCCAATTTCAATTAGCATTTTTAAAGTTTATTTTCTCCACAGCAAAGTTTGAAATGATCATTATTCAATGTTGGAGTAATCTATTGCATTTTGCACACAATACCATAATGGAATCAAGATAAAACTCGGATAGTGAAATCTTATTTTATGATAGAATGTTTGCCATGGATCAACAGTTAAATATATAATTAATAAATCCAAAATATGTTATTTAGATCAATCGGCTAGGTTCAGAAATTAAATTTTGGATCACAAAATTCACCACCCTAAATTATGACTACAATTCAACCATGATTAGGGTCCACTGGATTAAAATGGACTTTGATTTAGTTTGCAATACAAAAAAACTATGCTAGGGACTATTTAGGGTTTTCAGAAATTAATTTTTTCTTAATAATTTTAATTCTATTTTAATGAACAATTTTTTGAACCCTATAATCATTGGTTCAAAATGTACTTTTCCTATTTATACTAAGCCGTTGTAAAAGTCTGATGAGAAACGGCGAAAATAAAGCTTGTTTACTGTTGAACCTTATCTCCAAAAACCAAATCATGTTTCATGATAAACAACTCAATTATCAGATTGACTTACAAAAATCGATGAAAAGGCAAAATACTGCTTAAATCCCAAAGAATGATTTTTTCCTTAGAAAATGTATAATAAGAGAATGTTCGCTCAATTAATGTACAAGCTAAATGGTCCTATGATATTAAAATATTTGACAATAATCAATCAAATCATGTTAGTTCTTAATAGTCATTTATGTTAAAGTCTTGAGAATTTTTATGAGAATAATTTATAATAATATTACATCAAAATTTTCATGGATTAGAAATCATATAATAAATTATCAAGTCTGACACATAATTATTCACATAACTAGTGAGTCTAATGGTTATATGTTGTTTATTATCAGAATAATTACTCAAATGGATTGTAGTCTACTATAACAAAAACTTGTCTACAACTATTCTCTAACATGCCAAGCAGAGAAAGTTCTACTCTTCATCGCCATTCTTATGATTATCTTGTGAATGTAGATAACGTAACCTCAAAGTAGGAGTTGACTTTTAAGTGCATATGGTATTAGGGTTGACCATAAAATAATTTATTTTTTCAATAGTTACTATTATTGTAGAATATTATATTTAAAACCTTTATTCATCTATCTTTTTATTTGAAGAACTCTTTAAAAAAAGACTCTTACTCAAAAACAATATTTTCATATATAAATTCTTACAATCTAGTCGTTAATTTCGTGTTACAAAAGTAAGAAAAAAAGTAGCCACATCCAAAGATTACAGAAAATTGATAACGGCCATCTTAGAACTTACCTGTCACAGCTATATAAGTGGAGACTTATTTGTCCAAGATGATACAATATTTGGATCTCGTCATGGATTCTCTCACAAATTTATTTTTTTCGAGTTTCATAGCCGAGTCTAACAATTCTATCATGTAAATTCATCTCGAGGAGGGATGGAACCCACAATCATATATTGGGGAAATATATATCGAATTTCATATTCCTTTAACGCACTACAAAATACAAAGTGAAATCCTGTTCACCAATGCAGTCACTGGCTAGCGCCTTCAAACCTGTAGATATTGTTTGGTTTAGTTTTTGTGTGTGTTTTCTGCTCCATTTTTATATGTAAAGAGTTGCATTCATTACAGATTCTTCTTCTTGTGAGGAATCCTCTGGAGAAACAATAACATCTTCAATTACATAATCTTCCTCAGAAGAAGAACTACAAAATCCCCATCTGAATACTCTTCAATCAAATCTTTTCCATCCCTGATGTTTCTAGTAGCTTTCATCTGTAAGTTGTGAAGTTGAGAAAGAATTATAAGGCCTAAAACGATAACATGTTCGACAGATTCAGCAATATATATATACGGTATCGCAATAGCTGCGAAACGGGTTTGCTGAAAGGTGTGAATTTCTAACAATTGTCACAAGAGAGTAAAATTGTAAGTGAATCGAAACTAGGAGTTGCTAAAATATATACTATCAGAGATCTTTTCTTTCTAACTGGTCGGATCCGATAACAAGCAAGAGTTGAAACTCGAAAAACATATATCGATCTTTTCCAAAAATTTCATCCTTTCAATATTCCCAATGATGTTCTTCATGAAGATGAATATTTGCTTTCCTAAATCAAGAAGGTAAGATTTCTATAATCAGCTTGATAGAAGGAAAAATATGTCAAAATATCCTTGGTTGATACACTAGTAATCACCTTGTTCTAACAATAAAGCATATTTAAAACCATGTAGAGTAACTAAAAAGACTCTTAATGAATTCTACTTCGCCAAAATTCTCCAGAGATTAAAAAATATTTTCTAGAAATCTGTCTTTGCTAATATTGAATCAAGGCGTATTTTAATTCTTGTAAAATAAATTTATAAAATCAATAATCGGCTCTGTTACATTTCCCGCTTGTAATAATTACTTATTGGTCAATGACTCATCGGTGAGAATGTAAGGGAATTATTAGTAATCTTGTCAGCTAACTAATTATGTACGGCGACAGACACAAAATAACTTTTTTATAGTACCTTTTACAACTTTTAATACAAAAAGTATCTCAGTAAAATTTTTTTGACAATAGTGCAAAAAACCTCTAGTTTTGTGTTGTGTTTTTATGGAACTTTTCTAATGAAATCAACAATACGCTTTCCTTTTGAGTTGATAAGGCTGTTTATTCCGCTCTCACCAATTGTACTCCACCGTCTTAACACCTCGGTTTTGAGATCTTGTACATTATCAAACTGTCGAGGATTTCTGTAAACTCGATCCGACAGAATTCCCCAAACATGCTCAATCGGATTAAGATCAGGACTGCAAGCTGGCCACTCGAGTATATTTATGCTCATGTCTTTTGAGAATGCTATTGTAGACCTTGCAGTGTTGCACCTAGCATGAGGTCATTTCATCCTTATTGGAAAATGAGGTCATTTTGTTCATGTGCGGCAATAAAAGGTATCAGACTAGCTTCCAATATTTCTTAGCATGCAGCTGCATTCATTTTTGAAGAACATTCCATAAGAAAACAAGTCCCCTCGGATGAAAAAAATCCCAAAACATAAGCGAACCACCTCCATGGCCTCTTGCCTTTCTTGTCAGTCTTTTGTCGACTCTGTGTCTCCAATAATTTGTATTACCATCTATGTTGAACTTCTTTTCGTCACTAAAAATTACCTTCTTCCAATCGATGAATCTTTCAATCATTGACTCTGCCCATTACAAGCGTCTTGATTTATGCTGCGGTTTAAAGAGAGTAGTCCTCAATGATATGATTGTGGGAAATAGAAACTTGTCAGGGACGGATGGTGTAGTGGATTGTTCGAATCCTCCGACTGAAACCTTGCATTACCTCGCGACTTCTTTCGGGTTTTTTCTCCACGCAAAACAGCTTATAATCAATCCTAAGCTCATCTTGATGAGACGTTTGTACCAGCTTCATGCTGTCCTACATTTCATTTCTATATTTAACCTCGGAAAAAGTAGGTTGTACAATAGGGAGGTGTCTTTGCACATCCTTGAAGATGGAAATGAGGGACTCCCAATCGACGGAATAATAATAATTGTAACACTGGGGTTTTTGGACAAGACGTTTTGGGACTGGTTGGATCATTCCCTTCTTCAGTTGTCTTTGAAAATGTTGAAAAAGTCTAATGAGCAGCATTCACACCCCAAGGCTCCGTCGATAAATCACCCTCGTTCTCGCACTAAATATATACCATCC
>JJOG01006577.1:0-27549 GCA_000715275.1 Gyrodactylus salaris
ATGGAAACTCTCAGGCAATGGAGAAACATTCGTCACATCGTTATATGATTAATATGCGTGTATTTCGATGGTGTAGTGGATTGTTCCCCAAGTCCAATAAATATGATATCTCGTGGGTTCAATTCCGGTCTCCTCCCTCCTTGAAGCAAATTAATTTAGTAAATAGTTTAACTTGTGACAAAGTGAATACATTTTTACAAAATAATATGTTTTAACCAACCAAAATACAAATAGTCAAGTTGTGAAAGAGTCCCTCTTGAAAACACACTGAAATAAAGGTGATATCAAGATGAACATTGAGAGAATGACAAGAAATTGAAAAAATAAAAGATTCTAACATTGAAAGATGAGCTTTTTCATAATCTCTTCTGAGAAGAAATAATTTGATTAAATAGCAATAAAAAATAGGTTTATTTACAAAAACTCGAGCCAACGAAATACCTCTAGTACAAATATTAAACTGAGATTTCATAAAAATCAATAGTCTCAGCGACCACATTCTCATGCGATGAGTTGAGATTCTCTGGAGATGAGCAGGGTTCACTCTTCTCCCCCTTGGCGAGTGATATATAACGCTCTTGGTATTTGCATGTCTCTAGAGAAATAAACCTTCAAGTTACACATAGTGTAATTAGTTTGTATTCATTGAAAAAAAAAATACATGAAGCCATTTTTGTTTTGTTCAAATCGATTAACGCTTTTCTATCTCTCTCTAAATATGATACAATTAACATGGTTGTGTCTTAGAGTGTGTAATCACTCTTGTAGATTTAGAGAAGACATGACCGATTGCTATAATTTGTGAGTAATTATCGAGTGTGTAAGGTTAAAGAACTTTGTTTAATCGAGGAGAAACATTGATTATAATTGGCAATGAATTACCTGCGCGTTGAAGGATTTTCTTTGGATGCTTTGTGAGAAATCGGTTGACTTCATGATTAACCTGAATGCATCGCATGAGTCTCTCGATGGACCTAGCACTGAAGCAGGCCTTGTATTGCTTCGGCTGGGGAAATTTGTACTCTGTGTGGAGGGTATTTTGCGGGTTCATTCCGTCCGATTTAAAGTCGATGCATAGGGTCCATTCGTCCTAAAGAAATTACGTGTTGACTCTATTATAATCTAATTATAATTACTACTAACAAGTAATATATACAAGGTAGAACTGATGAAATATTCAAGGGTTAGAATCGAGATTTATTGCTCATCTTTAACTACATATTTTGACTAAATGTAACCAAAATGAGAGGTCTCAACTTTAATATTTCTTTAGAAAACTATGAATGAATTTTGACGCTATTCAAGTGTCACGCCGAACCTTACTTTTAACGGAGAGCAGTAGGAAATGAACACAGGCAGCACTCATGAAGAGAACTAGAGACGATGATCTTTTTCGTAAATGGTATTACCTCTCACCTGTGCTTATCGTTTCACAGCAGAAAGCCCATTTTTGATTTTATTGAATCAATTTTAAAAATCAGAAAATATTTCTCGTTTGTTAATGATTTCTAAGGGCTCTAACAAAGTGAATTATTCAGGTTATCTGGCAATTGAAACATGTAAATTACAAGAAAATTCAATTGAATCTTGATTATTTTTGAAAAATTGCGTAAAATTCAAATATTCAAACATACGAGTTTCGGTGATAAAATGGACGAATCGATTGCAACTAGATTAGCAATTCACTGAATGATTTATTCGTCTTCATTCTACAAGCTGCATAACCAACGAGTCATTATGCAACACAACCTCAGCTTATTCTCATACGTTCATTCAAATTTTTTTTACTACGTCAGGTTTAACCAAATTAAATTTTAATCCACCCAAGATTTAGAAATTATATCATTTCTAATAATTTAGATTATTCAACGGAAAATTTTTTCGCAGATTAAAAGTTTGCAAAGTAATTTCAAACAAAATTTGACAAAAAACATAACAGCGTGACGAGAAATTAAATATTGGCACCAAATAGAGAGAATTTTCTTTCTAACAACATCTCTTAGATTCTAATTAAATTAACAGAAATCGGAGCGTTTTTAAAGTTAATTGCTATTGTCTCTTCTATTATAATTTTCTCAGTTTCTCCGCTAATTAGTCTGCCTTATAACTCTAACTGTAGAATTAACATGTGGCCATTGTAGATATAACATGTAATTCAATGAGAAAGACAAACTTGATGATTTTGATTCTTAAAAAATGTTGCAAAATCTCTTCAGCAATGAGTAATTGTGTACAATATAGACTCAAAAAATGAAGTGTTGCGTGTTGAAAACAAAGTTATAGCAAAAGACAGAAAAATCGATAAAGAGTCATAATTTCTACATTTAAAAAAGGGCTCTATCAAGAAGGCACTCACCTTACAGCAATAATTAGTTATATCCTCCCAGTTCAAATGGTGCATAGCTTCGTAGAGAGTATCTCTTATATCCTCAAATATAGCAATGCCATCGGGTGTTATGGCGAACCAGAATTGTTTATTATTCGAATTCTTTAGGTGACTTTTGTCTGAGAAAAAGTAATTTCGATTCTTCAACTTGACAAGTAGGGACTCGTGCATTCGATCGCGATTTGAATAGCCAAACTAGAAAGTTTAGAAAGTAATTAGAATTACCTTTTGACGTGACTTTAAAGGATAAATGTAGAGATCAAGGTTCATCTTTTGGGCTTCCCATAAAAAGTTCAAATAACCTATATCGTCCATTTGATAGGATTCATTGAATGAGTTGACGAGAAAGATGAGGTATTCTTGACTGTAGCTTTTGAGAATCTTGGAAAATTAATAAAGAAATTACAAAGTCTGGAAAATGCCTCAACGAAGCTTCAACGCTTTCTCCTTCAACTTTGACAGAGATGGAAATAAGTTTAATGTAATTTTCAATGCTAGATAAAATGTTGAGATTCTTCAAATTCCATTTAATCTGGTGCAAATAATGCTTGAGAATTCTTTCATTGTTGAGATAAATAACTTGTTGGAGATTTTTAATTCTGAGATAAAGTTTATAAGAATTTTCCATAATTCGAGTTTCCAATGGGGCATTCTTCTTTGAGATGAAAATGTCATATAGAATTTGATGATTGGAGATGAATCCGAAAGAATTGTTGTCTTTGATGGCAAGTCCGAAATGCTTTGAAGAGAGACTCAAGTTATCACATACATCATTTAGGATATGATAGCATTTTCTTGTTTTGTCAAAATTTGTCTCAATTATCTCATCATTGAGGCAAACTATGGATAAAGGATACTTGAAGAGAGCCCTATTTATAGGGAATCTCTCATCATAAGACATTAATTACTATTCATAAATTTGCTCTTGAAATATATGAGATTTTAAAAACAATTTATTTTTTTATATTTAGATCTTGTTTAAAGTAGATAATTTTAGTAGATTCAAATTTAAAAATTCTGTAAGTTGTGAATTAAAAGGCTGTTTATTCATAAAATCTTATTCAATCGATATTCATTAATACAGCTTGATAGTATAACTTAACTTGTAACACTCTCATCGCTGAAATAAAGATTGTCTGATTTCTCTTGATATAAAATTTACATGGTAAATTGATCACACCTCTAAGAAAATCTAATAGATTTATTCACTGGGAGAAACTCTGAAAATCCCTAGTTGATTATTGAGGTTATCTTCTAACCAGATCAGCGATAGATGAATTTAAAATTATGTGAATACAATTCATTGAAAGAATAAAATATATCTTAGTAAAAAATGTTGTCTATCACAAGTCAGACAATTTACGACAACTTTGGGATTCCGGCTCTTAAAATATCAATAAGAACAGCCAATGGAACCTATAACGCATCAGTTCCAAATCAAGACAAAAAAGGTGTTTACGATTTCCTCGAAATAAAAGATTTGGACAAAAAGATTGATAAATTTCATCAGAACTTTAACAAGAATATGGGTCCAGCGATTATGAGGAAAAACTTTTGCCTCGGAGATCAAACTGGCTTAGATGACTTCTTATCTCGTGAAATTCATCCAAAGTCTTTTGTCGGTTAGTCTTTTTAAGTTAAATTTCTCAAGAATGCGATTGCGTGAACGGTCTCTTGGCCATTTCCATTGCCTTTCTAAAGGCATCAGCAGCAAATGAAGTTTGTCAATTAAATAATCAACTTTAAGAATATATCAGCTGCTGAACATGTGGCGAGACTGGCTGGTATCAAGTGTCACTTTATGCCAAATCCAATAATAGAAATCTTGTCTGATAACTCCATGAGTAAAGATTCCATCACTGTAAACTCTCTGCAAATTATACCCCACGGAATTGAAGATTTTTCCGATAAACTAAAGATTTGTAGTGAGATATTTCATAAACTACGGCTGATTATCATGTCACGCAATGAAAAGCTGTTGATTAGCCGAAACGGTTCTATTATCGCTGATGGAATGAACTTAGAGGAGGCCTTGAATTTGATCACAGAAGCTGTGAATAAATCAGGTCATTGTGGTAAGGTCCTTTTTGGTGTGAATGTTGGCGCCGAGAGTATACTACAGCCAGACGGTCGTTATGCCTTTAGTAGGGAAAACTTTGCAATGGACAATAGACAAAGTTTCAACGCTAAAAAGTTGTTTGAAATTTACGACAGACTCGCTCAGCACTATCCGATAAGACTATTTGAAGACCCCTTTGGTAATAACGACTGTGATTCATGGGTCAAGTTCAACTCTTATCAAACATTTGAAGTGAGTTCTCATGGTTAAACATTTTAGATTATTGGCGCCTTTTCATCGCCTGATAAAGTGGAGAAAATGATTAAGAAAAAGGCGATAACTGGCGTGAATATTACGTTAAATGAATTGAAAACTATCTCGCATCTGATAGACATGACCAAGAGGTGTCTAGATAGGAAAATCGAAGTTGTTCTATCGACGAACGCTTCCGATACGGATGAGACAATAATATCTGACTTGGCTGTCGGCCTGAGATGCAACAAGGTATGTTAATTGAAAGCAACCAAGGTTTAGGTGAAATTCGGGGGAATTCTACGCAGTGAGAGGAACTCTAAATACAACCGGCTATTGGCTTTGGATAGGGAGCTGAAAGAGTCACCGAGATTTCCAAGAAGCGAAGAGAAGATCAGAGAATTTGCATGAAAGCACAATTATATTGAGAAGTCAATAGAACAAACAAATTATTTAAAAAAACTAATCTTAGAAAATTCTTCTATTAACGTCTGGAGGGTTATAGTGTTGTTGTTTAAATCTCACAAAAAAGGCAAAGCAGGTTGGCAAACTTTGTTGAATTCCAAAGGACACATATTTTGGCCAGCAGAACCTTAGGTCTTCATCTCTGGATTTATACTGGTTGCGCGTGTTCTGCAGACCAGGCTGCGAATTCTTTTTCTCAGCTCAACGTTTTTGTCATTTTGAGTCACATTTATGCCAGTTATATAGCCCTAGTTAATATTGGTTGAGTTAACTTGGAACAATCAATTGAGCCTGATGATCATTGAGAATTAGCAAACTTTCTAGTTTGGCGCAATATTTATAACGCAGTGAAATAAGAGGAGCTGAACTAAATATTTAGTAATTTACAACTTTTCATTAATAAATAAGTTTTAATCAACCTACTACTCTAGTTTATCTTTGAGAAAATGTCTATCTATTTAATACGATTCCGTCCTGATTTATTTTCAACGTAAAACGAAGTTGTAAAATAATTCGCTTAGGATCTCAAGCAAGTTTTTTGAAATTTAACCTAGAGGAAAATCTCACAAGTGAGGGGTAATATCATTTCTATATAGATTATCACGTCTAGATCCGTATTCCGTGTATAAGAGCTATTTGTCTTCGTTAAAAACAAGAATGTGTGTGGGTCAAGTTTTTTTTTGATTCAAGTAATCTATTCTATTCTTCTCAAGAAATTCTCTTAAAAATTGTCAGTGAATTAAAATACCTTTTTAAATTGTTCGATGATGTCGACCAAAAATTCATTCATAGTTTTTTGAGAATTTTTATAGTTTCAAAACATATTTACCACATGTAGAATCCATGGTAAAACCTCATTCGCTCAGCCCTAAAGCTTTTGATCAAATAAAAACTAATAGCACAGAATATGAATAAAGGCATCATAATCTTTATAGAAATGCTCTCTCATTTATGAGAGAAATATCAACACTTTTGGGTATCTCTACTCCTAACCCCTTTTGAAAAATACGCCATTTAAAAGTCATTTATAAGATCTTTACTAAAGATTATGTATGTATTTTATGTATTTAAGTATTCTGAATGATAAGCCATAATGCTTGTAGCACTTTGACAAATAACTGAAACTCACCGGAATGAAACTTGACTCGTGTCTCGTCAACTCCCTCTCCTTTCGCTGAATAAGCCTTGGATTTCTAAATCAAAGGGCATTAATTCAACATTTACAAGTTACTCATAAGTAGACAAATTACCTTTCCACCAGTTCATCAAACTTTCTCTCAATCCTCTCCTCGGTGGTCTGATCAATCTCTTTGAGATCGAGTCCTGAATAACGATCAACGAGCACCTTGTGAGTAGCAATCTTTTCGTTTATCCCATTGAGAATACTACGTATGGCCTTAAAGTTGACTACCGTCGGTATTTCATAGTCCAGAATGCCGTCCAGATGCTCCTCAACGTGACGCATGCGTTCTTTCACACGAGAATTAACATCAGCGTCCACAGGTTCGATATCCTCTTCGACTTCATACTTTTTCACGGAATAGTGTCCTGTGTCGCGGTCTCTTGAGTTCTTTATTGAGAGAGAAGCTTAGTTTATTTGCTAGCTTTTGGAGTTGCTGTTTGTGACTTACAAAACCTTTGTGCACCGTTCTTCGAACTGGATATCTTGGATGAATTGTTGTCTCCTTCTAAATTGAATAAATATTTTGGTTAGAATTTATTTGAATATACTGCTCTCTTCTCTCAAACCGGACAGAAGGCAATGCATTCACAAAACATCATAGACCGGCTTGTGATTAGCCGAGCACGCAGACTCAGACACACCTCAAAACGATTAGTCAGAATGAGCAGGTTATCAAACCTCTCTCATGTACAAATAACTATGTCGGTGTAGGGTCTGATGAGAGCCGACGAAAATGAAAAGCTTTTTATTTACCTATTCAGCATAACTCTAAGCACCCTGTTTTAATATTTTATAAAGCAATTGATCAAGATTAATCAGATGAGATAATACAATTTATATCCAATTTGGTTGAGGAGAGTCTCTGCCTCGCTATCTGTTCTCATGCCACCCTGAATCAAGAACCAACCAATTATTCTGGATTGCATTGTCATAGGTCAGAAATTGAACCACGCTGAGAGAAATTCATTGTGACAACATTAATTTGATTCCTTTTCAACCTATGTCCTTCAATTTCTATGTATTAGTTGAGTTTTGAATACTTTGAAGTCTGTTGATTCATCTGGGACAAATTGAAATCATATAATTTTCTAATCTCATTTAGAAGATTGGATCGTCTTTATAACCTCTCGCTTTGTTTCACTCCAATAAAATCCAGAACTAAGCCAGATTTTAGGCCCTGTCCAAACCGAAATTAGAGATTTTGAAAAAACCTTCGATTCTGCTTAAAAATTTACTTTTCGACATATTTCCTTTCTGGCAGTTCTACGGATGTCTGTGTAATAAGCCTTGATTCATTTCAATAATGGTTTCTGAGATATTAACATCTTCATGTTTTTCCGAGTTATTCACTAAGATATTTTAGGAAATTGAGAAACTATCAGATCTGCCTCCTATTTTCAATCTGTGAGTCGTGTATTAAAGGTGGACAAGGATAAATTCAGACGAACAAACAATCTTGTCCTCCACGACTATAGATTCTAAAATAAAACTTTCTGCGCTTGGCCTCGCGGTTTTGGATCATCCCCCTTATTCTCTAGATCTTGCTCCTTCTTATTACTATTTGTTCAGATCAGTTCAGAATCATATAGCTACGAAATAATTCAGATATAATGACGAAGCGAAAATAGCAATCGATCAATATATCGCTTCTAAGGACCGCAATTTCTGGAGTTACAATTATGCCTTTTGAATTCATGGATATAAGAAGTGACTCAAGACTTCATGGAAATACTATACCTTTTAGAGCGAAATCCCACTACTCTTATCCTTATGGATCCTTTATAAATTATTTAGCTAACTGACTAGATTCCCATACAAACTCACCAAAATATCGTCAATTTGACTAAGTGTTCGACAATCCTTTGACTTTGAGCGCTCTTTTATTGCGTCACAATCGTCAAGAAAGAAGCTGGTCATATTCCTAGCCTTGTTCCGAATGTTGCTTATCGTCTCCGATATCTCTTTATCGTCCAAGGGACTGTGCTCTTCTGGAAAATGTGAAAGAATGAATTACTCTGAAACCTACTCTCATATCTGGACCGAGTGTTTTGTTCGTGTCTTCTTTGGCTTGAGTTGTCTGTAGTCTTGTACCTTCTGCGTCTATCAACATTCTCCTCAATGAAATGATCTTCATCGTCTGAGGAGATTATGACATACATTTTACAACTTTAAAAGTGCCTAGAATGAAATAGAATTTCAAAAAACCCCATCTTCAAATTATTCTCTCTTGTGTATGGCTAATGAGGATTTAGTTGAATATCATTCGTTCTAAGCCAACAACCAATGAGAATTTAACATGTGGGCTTTGTACACTAAAGTCTCAATGCATACATACAAAAGCGAACCTTTTAATTCAGCGGTATAATTGTGATGAAATTCGATTTCAAAATCCAAAAGGAGGTTTTTGAAAAATATATATTTTAAAATATGTCATTAGTAATCTTTTAGAGAAGTCTGTGAAAGGATCAAGGGATAGTCGTCCATGACTTGAGCTACTGAGACGTCAGAAGAAAAGTGGACGCTACGGCATCTTCGCTTGTTGTAAGTTTGACTTGACCTCTTTCGAGGGACTTCAGTCTCATTGTATTCAATGGGTTTCTTGAACAAGGGATTCTAAAAGAAAACAATAGTTTATTTATCCATACTACTGGAAAGTATTATTTTAAAACCAACCTCAAGATTGGAATAGATATCTCGATCTAGGTTGGTGTTTTTCTGATTAGTACTAAAATTCTGAACAGGTCTTGGTGATTCCGGCTGCGACTGTCGCAATAAGCTCATACTGACAGAATTCTGCCTTGGGTTCTTAACTTTCTGGGCGATTGATTTAATCTTCACCGGCCATGTCTCTAGAGTTTCAGATAGTTTCGGTTGTCCCTCATTCTCATATTCACAATCATTCATTTGATTTGTGACACATCTTTATAAAGAAAATAGTTTTAAAATGTTTTTCTTTTAAACAAAAAAATTATTTTAGATGTAAATTAAGATTTCGTCATTTTAATTAAAAGAGATCAAAATACGCTACTAGAACTGCATGACGTTTTCTTCTTGTTAGGAATGCAATTTTAGATTTTTGTTTTAAATGACATATATAAATATGCATAAATCGATAACTAGTCACAACTTAGGAAAAGTAACATTTCAAATATCATCAAACCATGATTTATTGATTTTTTTCTCGAATTATCAGGTCTATAAAAAGAAGTATTTTATTGCTTTCTTACAAACTAAGTAAATGATCAATAAATGGGTAAAGTCTATGAAAAGGATGGCCAATGCCCTTTTGATAAAGTATCGGGTCATATTTTGGTCGGATTAATATTGAATTGGTAATCTAAATTTTGCGCGACATTGTTAAAAAATTGGATGATCTCATTGCACGAGCAAATTTTTTCGGGCCAAATTTAAATATTTGCGAATATCTGATAAAGTTTACTTGGCTTAGAGAACTAAATTTTCTCTTAGAATGACCAAGTGAAGAAGGATTTCTTACTGCTAAAATCAATGAAATGCTTCAAGGAGAGATAAAAAATTCAAATCACGTGATCCCCGTGCTGAGTGAATCAGTAGGGGTAAATTTGAATTTTCGCTAAAATATGGTTAAGAATTAAAATTATGTTACAAATCCATGGAGTTTATTTTATTGCAACAAAGAATTGACTTTCTTATCAATGAACTGGATCTCGAGAGAGTTAGAAACTAATGAAGCGCGGGTTCAATTCTACTAGCCTTGATAAACAATTCCTCACCCTCCTTTCTCATTATAAGCTCTCGTGTGAACCCGAAAAGAGCTAAATTCGGCTATAAGACTCAAATTTTGAGAGATAACAAGCCTATACTATGGCACTGCTTTTTGAAATAGGATCACAAGGAATCGCTTTAGATTGCTCAACTATATGATGGAGACTAAATCTGAGGCTATTTCTATCTTTCGTGCGCCTTAAATCTATGGTCGAAACTTTAATGTGTGCGAAATACGTATACAAATGAATGACGGCCATAGATTTTATTTTTGATATATTCTGTTCAAGAAAATTATTCCGCTCCTAACAAGAGGCTTCTAAACGTTTCTTCTAAAGGATAGCATTTTTCATGTATTTCACAAATATTACACCCATCTCTCACAAAATCGTTAGATAATCGAGAAAATCCCGGTTTAAGTTTTGGCGCATGTTCAAATCAATTTGAATACGAATTTCATGCACAAATTATTTTGGCCTGTTTCCAACACCTAGAATAAATATTTAATACTCAGTCCCTCATGAAATCATGCCTAGATTACGATTGTGCGCGATCTAAAAGAGGTAAAATCAAAAAGTAGTGCCCTAGCAAAGATATTAAATATAATACTTACGAATTATTCAAAGCTGAATTTCGATATAAATTATTAAATATAGATTACACTAAAATTCTAAGAGAGCCCAACAGGTTCGATATTGAGAGTCAAACATTAAGGATAAGGAATGAAGAATATTCTATAATCCAGAATAAAAGAGAAAAGCAGATTATTTTTCAATTACACAGTTTAAAAACTCATCTGCTAATCATAAAAGCATCTCCAAATGTACTTTTGAATGAAGAGAAAATACGTTTCACTACACATCATCTGTTGGTGGATTATCTTCCTCTAGGAGTTGTAATATTATGGAATGTGAAAATCTCTTTTTAAAAATTCAGAGATAATCAACACAGAGAGGTTTTGTAATGTACGTTGTAAGGAGTTTGAATCAACCATTCCTACCAGCCTAATGTCTTTGGATCTACTCGATACTTTTCAATTAACAAAAGCATATCCCTGATTGAAAATAAGGAAGGCACTTCTTTTCATGAGCCGTCATGATAATGAGTTTCGATCCTTCCATGACTTCAAAATGGTTCAGCTGAAACCTGGATATTATGTATGACATGAAGTAGCTTGCTCTTAATCTCAAGTTCCAACCTACCTTCTAGTAGTTATCTCTCGACTGCATTGTATCATTGTTGATCTAAAAATGATCAGATTTTCAGCTGAACCAATTTGAAGTTATAGAAGAATCGCAAATCCTTATAAGATCATGGGGGCTTATGAAAAGCAGTGCCCTCCTTTTTTCTCAATTAGGAATATGCTGCACAAGTCCCATGATCAAATGAGCTCTTTTGCAGATTAGACCTACTTAAACTTTATACAGTAGCAGAAGCTCTTCAAAAGAAACAAGATGAACTTTGTTTTTGCTACTCCTTGATTGACGAGTATCCCGTGAAACTTTCACTAGCTTCTAAATTAAGATCACATTTAACATCACAAGCTTCTCCGGCAACTTTTCTGAAATCTCTAGTAGTTAATGTATACTACTGATTATCTAATTAATAGAAAGATAGACTTTATATGAAGCATGTCATGTGACTTTTAGGGTAAAGAATAATTAATTTGAACGAAAAATTGAGATGAGTGCCTATCAAAGGATTTGTTCTCTTTCATGTATTAGGAAAATTGAGATATCTTCAGAGCTTCTTAATCAGCAATGTTTCGCCTTCAAAGTGGAGATATTCCTGCCAGAAGACAATACCACTTAGTGAAAGTCATGTGACTACAAATTAAGAATCTGGTAGATAGGATTTAGGGAGCCCACAACTTTTGGGAAAGGGTGTATATCTTTATGATAGTAAGCTTTCTAGTGTGAGAGTGTGTGCTAAAGTAAGTGTTCAGTCTACGAGATAAAGTTTGAATTAAACCTCAATACTGTTTCTCTCTTCTTTTAAACACCACACACAAGAAATTATTTCTTAGGTCTATATGATTAAGGAATTTGGACGTTTATATTTATTATCTCAGTCTACTTAATGCTTTCAAAGCAGTAATCTAGATAAATTAATCGAATTTTTATGATGAAGAGAGGTTACTTAGTTGTCTGAGATAACTAGTCATTCCATTATAGGACCTAGTTTTGTTCAAGATTTAAACTTTAGTAATTCATCAATGAGCATTTTCAGCGTGTGTCTATCGAGCTGGGAAGAGATAGGAAATAATATTCTAGCATATTGATTTAAAAAAGCATTTCAGATGTTTAGATAAACTAATTAGTAGTGAAATTGAGGTAACATAAATTAATCCCCTTATTTTAGAATCCGGCTTATATCTCGTCGTTCTAAGCGCCAAGTCGCCTTATCAAATGTTTATTAAATCTATAAATGAACTCAGTTTTACTTATAACAGCAGTTTTTGGGTTAAACTGTACTCAAAGATAAAAAAAGTTCAGCAATTTATAATGACTAGGGCTACCCCAAATAGTCCGTCAAAAAAAGGAGCTCTCTTTTGCGGATTTAGTTTATCAACTTCTAAGAAATTGCTGACTAAATTTTCTTGATTTTTGGGAATATTTGGAAATTTTAAGTTGTTTAAAGCTCTCGGAGTTGGTGTATAATTAGGCCTGTAATACAGACGCTGTATAACATACAGTGTATATCTTATTGATATATAATATATATATAAATCTGTAATTATTGCTTCTATGGTGTGTCTTATTAATACCCCCCAAAATTAATTAAATTGTCTTGCATTTTACAACGCAATAGATCAAAACGAAAAAAATATTTAGTCAGCTTCGTAACCCTAATAATGACCCTTTAGCAGTGAGTAGAGTTCACATTTCAAGATACTCCTCTGTTCTATAATATAGAACGTCAAGAATGTGTCTTGACCATCCTTGAATCAATTCTTACTTTACGGGTCACAAAGAGTGTCTAGTAGCATGTATAGGTTCGCCCAAGGGCCTGATTCATAAACCGATAATTTAGAGAGGATGTTGCCCACAAAATTCGAGAAAAAAACTTTTCTGATAATTTAATTGAATGCCAGCTAGACAATAAGGAGGATGAACGTGCAATGTCTCATGTAGGATAATCTTGCACGTATGGCTACTTATGAATCTTAATTATCACGAGCCTCAAGTCTCTTGAAATAAAGTTTGGAAAAAGAACTTTTAAGCAGAAACAATTCGTATACTTTTATGAGCTAGAAGTCAAGGCTTTTACGAGGTTGAGGGATAGTTTGTAATTTGAAAATCATAAAAAGATGCACTTTCTCCAAATTCAACATTAGATATTATACAATAGGACTACAGTTTATAGGTAATTCTTCTCGACTGTAGAAAATGTAGTGTGATATTATCCCTCTTAGATAAATTGAAAAAGAGCCTTTCTAAATAAGGATAAAGGGAAAAATCTCAAAGATGAAATTGGGGCCACATGTCTCCCGTTGAATGCGCACTGTTCTAGCTTAACTTCAAAAGACTCTGAAATCATATTAGGCAATAAATTGAGAATCGATATTAATTCTAAATTTCTCAGAGAACAACATTAGAGACGATAACAACTTTATTTGGTCGAAACCATTGAGGATTTCTCTCTTAAAACCAGAGCATAAAGCAAGACGCTTGGAATGGGCAGAGTCAATAGTTGAAAGATTCATCGATTGGAAGAAGGTAATTCTTAGTGAGAAAAGAAGTTAAACTTAGCCCGATAAAAGAATGACAAAAAAGGCAAGAGGCCCTGATGGTGGTTCGCTTATGCTTTGGGGAGCTTTTTCATCTGAGGGAACATGTTTTCTTATGAATTGTTCTTCAAAAATGCAGCTGCATGCCAAGAAATATTGAAAGCTAGTCACAGATGGGCATAAATATACTCAAGTGGCCACCTTGCAGTCCTGATCTTAATCCGATTGAGCATGTTTGTGGAATTCTGTCGGATCGAGTTTATAGAAAATAATCGAAAGTTTGCTAATGTTCAAAAAAATCGAAGCCGAGGTGTTAGGACAGTGGAATACAATTGGTGAGAGCGAAATAAACAGACTTATCAACTCAATGGGGATATCATTAGAAAAAATAAAATTGATAATTGAACCAATTCAGTTTTTTTCAAGTGTACGGTTTTTTTTCGTTCGCGTTATCACTGATTACTAATCACTAATTTATTACTAAAACTGAGATTGTGGGAAATAAAAACTTGATAGTAAGATGAGATAATTTACACATACATGCAGAATAACCTAAGAACATGATCAATGTTCATTGACCATTCACTAAAAATTTGAATATCATACTTAATTTGAATTTTGAGAACAAAAATCCGAGTGTTTGGATATTTTTTTCCATCCCTTTATATTGTTTTTGCTATCAAAGTTTTGGCTCTAATTTTCTTGAAATACTTTAAATCTCGATACCCAAGATAAAACTAATTCACAGAAGGGCTTCCAATTTAAATATTTGCAAAGTAGGCACTTGAAGTTGGCAAAGGAAGATTTCATTGCGGTTTGCGTACACAAAATATAATTTATTTCTCAAAATATTTCTGTCGCATAAAAGTATTTATTCATCAATGAGAGAGAATGAAATTTGCTTCAGGTGATAACGTAAATAGAACAAATAGTTGAGACAATTACAATGTAATAAAAGTGGATTCGAACAAATTATTCTACGCTTCTTAGAAAAAGAATGAAATTTTTGGTGAGAAACTAAAGTACAAAAGATGCCTTCTGAAGAATTGTACGGAGAATCTTGTATTCATCTCTTTATTTCGTTAATACCAGTTAAATTGAGATCAGAAGAGGTTATTTTCCAGACAATACTTTAAACGGGAAGCAATTGAAAAACACTTTAAGGCATGGCTACCGAATTGAACTTTAGCAAATAGAAAAAAACCAGTTACAGACTTCAAGAGGCTCACACAATGTGCAATATCCTTTCGATGATTGATATACGCCATCCATCAATTCCTTAGAATGAAATACTAAGGAATGATAAGAGATTATGCTAAATTTAAGAGAGAACACCTCAAGGTTTCCGCCAACTACAACATCGGATCAAACGAAAATATGATGAAAATAAGCAGAGAAACCCAAGGGACTAAAAAAAGCAGAATATTACATGAAATGAATATAGAGAAAATGTGAATTTCTTCTAAGCATTTCTAAAGCTTTGAAACTCAGGTTGCGTAATATATTACTTGATAAATTTATATCTAGGGCTAACAGATAATTTTCAAAATTTCTATATATAATATATTAGAGTATAAAACCGTATTTTTTGACGGATGATGATAGTAATCACTAGGTTGTTATCATGTTTATAAAAAAGAAACATGTTGCACACGATATGGCGTCACAATTATAGAATATCCTATAAGCTGAAGGGAAAGTATTCCCAGCTCATAATTGGTTTTGATATGAATTCAAAATTTTCACTCGAATAAACAAGGAAAAAATAAATACATAATTGAATCAAAATTTGATTATCAAATGAATATTCTGTATTGTCAAAATATAAAATTTGTAAAAATGTTGATCTGATTCCTTAGAATGGTATTTTAAAACAATTTTAAACTAAATATGTAAAATATTCAGCTATTATTAGTAGTGAAAATTCATTGATTTTACTCGTAGCTAAATAAAAATTTTACACCAATTCAAAAAATCATCAAACTTTAAGGTGCTGGAAATATTTTCATAATGAATACTCTGACTAACAAGTATAAAAATATTTAGTTTACAATTATTTTCAACCATATCGAAGTGGATTTTTTTCATGATACCAGCCTAGTAATCATCAAGGAGTGGTGAATTTTTTCAATTGACTGTACTCCACTTTTTAATACAATCTCTAGAATTAGAAGTTGATTATACAGAATTATACAAAAATTAATTTTAACTATGTAACTTTGATAAGTAATCTAATGAATCAAAGTCACTGAACTGTTAAAGGCCTTATTAATGAATATTATTTAACTCAAAATAAATGCACATTTTGCACTTTTCTGGTAGCCCTATTTATATCCAATCTGATTAAGGGTTGTAGCTACCTCGGTATTACTATCAGCACAAGTCAATTACTTTGTCCACGCTCTCATGCAACAACTAGGAAGAAAACCAGCTTGGATTTCACTTAAAGGTTCCTTTTCTCATTAATTGGAAGAGCTTCTCAATCTTTCAACTTTCGTCCAAAGAATAAATTCTCAACGTTTGAAACAAAAATTCGTATTATTCAAGTACGTATCCACGGAGAAACGTGTGGCACCAAATTCAAAATTTTGCAAATTCCCAAAGTAGCATTGATAGTACCATGGCCAATTTGACAAATTAAAGACTATAGGAGTCCATTGTCAGATGAGCTCTTTCATAATTTCACTACAATTTTCCCAAGTGTGTAATAATTCTAGTTTATAATATTAATGCCAAAGCCCCATGAAACTTGAGCTTAAAAATCTAAAGTAGAGAAGACTCTAGTCGAAAATGATAGATTAACGGGTCTGCAGCTAGGAATAAATAATAAAATGGCAGAGTTTCGAGATGAGTGCAAGAGTATTCTCTAATTTTCATTGATCAATGTCAATCGTCCAATAAGATCGGATGGAAAATTGGGGCATTAATACGTTTTACTCTAGACAACCACATCGGATGAGATCATCAACCCTGAAGATATCTTGAAGAAATTGCTAAAAAAATAACAAATAACTCACGGAGTTTCATAATGATTCTGATTACTGATGAGCGAGAAGCGTCGGTTATTCAAAATAGTATTCTTTGGTGTTTCATAGACTCTTCTATTACTCTCTTGCTTTATCTTGGCAGGCTCTTCGAGATTGGTGATCTTTGGACGATTCAAGCTCTGAGACTAGAAGATTGAAAAGTTTAGAGAGGCAATTATAAAAAAGCAATCATTTTTCACAATTTTAATTCTACAGGAAGCTCGCTCCAGTAGATTCTATTCAAACTAATTTCCTCGTGCCACCTAGCTTGGGTGTTCGGTTAATCATGTACTAAAAAGGATTCGTCTAGAGATTTCAACGATCAGTTTATTGGGACTGCTTAAAGATGAAAATTATTTTACCAGATAAATGGAATTTTTTTTAAATTTAACAAAATTCAAGATTAATTGAGCGAACCTTTTAGGTGCATGGCCTATATTAACAAACCAAAGAAATCATGATCATCACTTGAGATTAGAAGGCTATTTATGCTAAAAACCGAATATTTGGAGGAAATTTTTGGAATTTACAGTCGATCAGTACTATGTATTTTTAAAAATGATAAAATTCGATATTCCCATGCTTGAAAACACCAAGAAATATTTTCCACATATTTGTGATAATCTATGAAATTTCCTTCTTTTTGAACCCAACAACCAGCTCTGTCAAATTTCTCTGATCCAAAGCACGCTGCTTTCTTTTTCATTAATAGATTTTTTCTTGTGATGTGATTATGCTGCTCAAATACAGATATAAATCTAATTCAAACTATTTCTTCCAAATATTAGGTTGTTTGGAAAGAAATGTCGTTAAACCCCTAAAACCCCTAGGTTCCAAAAGAAGGTTATGATCTGTGTCTGGCGGGATTTGAAGAGGATAATCTATTACGATTTGATGCAAAGTTTGTTACTACAGATGTCTATTGTAATCAACTCGAAAAAGTTGATCAAAAAATTCGCGAATTAAGACCTGTAATCGCCAATAGGATTTTTGTTTCATCAGGACAACGCAAGACCCCCATGTATCCTTAACGCGAAAAAAAATCTCTGACTTGGCCCCATCGGATTTTTATCTTTTCCAAGATATGCAGAATCATCTAATGGAAAAAATTTTCAAAACAAGAGAGAAGGTTGAAACTTGGGTAGCAGAATATTTCGGCTCAAATAACCCAGAATTTTGGGATAAAGGAATGAAGAAGCTTCCTGATAGATGGAAGAGTGTTATTGAGACGGATGGAAATTATTTTTATTGTAAATAAAATATTTTTCTAGAAAAAAATGCATTTTGGATTTCATTCGAAAAACGACATTTCTTTCCAAACTACCTAATACGTTAAGTTAGGAATTTTTAAGCAAAATAGAGTTGCAGAAAAATATGCATAATCTTAATTTTTGGCATATTTAGGGCCAAAAGTAGCTTTAAAGCCCTCTGTTTTTCTTCTCTCATCAATCTAATTGATTTTTATTAAACATTGTTTGATAACTCTGACCAAATATATTAAACGGTCATTCTCACATTGAATTCTTCTTTGATATTTAAAATTCAAAGGTTGAGATGAATTTTATTTTGTAACGATAAAGGAGAGGTGCTACATTTTAAAGACCAGACCGAACCGTTGCAAGCAGACAACATACACCCTACGGTAGCCGGCCGGAAGGTTTTTTCTTATGCAGGATTTCTTTTTATTATTAGGCCTGTACACATTTTGAAGAATTCACAAAAATTACAACCATTGAAAGAAACTAACTCTTAGAATGTTTATGAATTCTTTTCAAAGCTATACAAATGAATTGAACTATTTATACATCAAACTTGGAACACTAAAAACTCTAAAGAATCTTGAGCTACATTGAATATCTCTAATGTTGAAATTCTGGATAACTTTAATGTATAAACCTGTTGATTTTAGACAATGATAAATTATTTTTTCATTGGAATTCCAATCTTGCTCTCTATTCAGGGGTGATGAAATAATATTATTTTCTCAGCAACAAGTAATAAACACAGTTATTTGGTATCGATGAAGAAAGAATGATGGTTTTATTATCAAGATGATAATATTTTCATCTATTTTTATAAGGCACAATAAAAACTCATTTTGTTTGACATTCTAATTAGTTATTTCCACAGGTGTCAAGTAGCATGATTTCAGTCTGTTAAGAAAAAAAAAGTATTTTCTCTTTGAAAGGGAAAAGCATATATGCCTTGAAAGAATAATAATTTTGACAGGTCTAAAAATGTAAAATTCATAAAGAAAACAAAATCAGAGGGAAGATTAAATCTTCTTACCTTTATTACGACATCACATGATAAATGGAGCTTCTTCGTTCTACATTTTTGATTGGACTTGTTTTTTTGAATTAAAACTAATAAGTTACAAAGATTTTTATTCTAAATAACCTGGATAAAATGTATCAAAGATTTTTAGTGCTCATTCAATGAGCCTTGGAGTCTTTTTAACCCGGGTTAACCCCTGGGGACACTGGTGTCCTGTTAAGAAGTTGAAAATACTACTAGAAAAATGCATCCATAAAACTCAAAATTTATCACATTTCATAGACAAATGAATGAGCTTTTGATTGGTGTAATTATCATCTCTTAATTATCTCTAGTTATAATTATACAAGTATTCAAAGTTTTTCTATCAACAAAAATGCCATTTTCCAAAATATTAAAACCGATTTTTTTAAAGATGGTCATCCCAAAATTACTAGGAAGTTGAAAATATTTTTAAATAATTCACAGTTCTCGGAGAAAACTAAGTTGAACTATTTTTCTCAACTTTTAAATTAAGGACGATTTCCTCAATATTCTAATATAATTCTCATGTTTTAGCGCGTTTTTTCGACAACTTCTCTTGCCATGGAATTTTTTCATATTTTTTTGAATTTCAAACATGTTTATAATAAACCCCAGTCGCTTTTTTGACAAAAGCAGTAATTTAATTTAGAAACTACACTCGTATTCATTGTATCTAATAAGACCCTCATTCATAGAAATTTAGAGACCAAAATAAGAGCAGACAAAAAGTATTCACACACATACACGCGCGTTTCGAAGCTTCTGGTTGGGAAATTTGAGAAAATATAAATTGGATTCTTCTTGGCAGAATGAAGAAGGTTCTTTTTTCGTAAGAGATGATCTAGAGATAATTTTATTCAAAATTATTTCAGGTTTTCTTTTAAAATAAAGATTTTACAAAATAATACTCCCCAAGTCCTATAATCTTGTTTCGCAGATGTGGAATTTAGGCTGAAAAGGTTAAAAAGAAAAAAGTCTTTGTTGAAATCTCCTAGTTTTCTGTCTACTGAACGGATGTCTCTACAGACTCCAATTTTACAACATGAATGACGCTTAATCTGCAGAGTATAATTCTAAATGTTTAGCTAAACTTCTATTTCACTGCGGGTACAATGGGGAAAAATTATGATAAAGAATTTAAATTTTTTGAATTTTCAAAAATAAAATTAGAGTAACCCAAGACTTTGACATTTCTGTCACAAGTGGATTTCCATATTGATTGTAGACTCTAGATTCATATTTTGTGTATAATAACTGCAGTTTTCATAACCCTTAATTTTTTAGACTACAAGTTCTTAAGCCTCGAATATAAATTTTTGGTTCACGCTAATAATAAATAAATCTCAAAAGAACAACACAAGACTAAATAAGTCAGACAATCATTCTAGGACATGAGGTACTTCAGAAAGAATATCGACCGATGATTCTGGAGACAACCTATAGCCTAGTTTAAGAAAAATTTTCTTAATTTTGAAAAGAAACCTGATTATGAATGTGGGAGAAAATTATTTTTCAACTCAAAATTTTTCCCACAAGTTGACTTTATTTTGGCACAAATTATAAAAAGAGAAATTACATGCCCAGACTGCAGTGCATACAGGTGTAGAATTTTCAAGTGATGGATATTTTATTATTGTGTCTAGATAGGAGAATGGGAATCTTACCAAGTGATATGATAGAATCCTTACAAGATATTACTGAATTTGATAGGCAGTTTTGGCTTAAAGTTTTATTTGTGCTAGATTGAAATTATAATGGTTTTTCGCGCCAAATTCAAATTATAGGTCGTAAATGATAGATTAGAAGAAAGGTTTTCGAGTATTTTTGAAAAGAGCTTAACCTATATTTTCTAGAGAAGAGGGTAACAAGAGAGTTATCTGTGTGATAATTAGTTTTCTCTCGCGAAACATTAAAATACGCTGCAGAGCAAAAATCGATCATTCGATAGTTTTTGATGAAAAAGCGTAAAATGAGTCAACTCTTGATGAAAACGTGTGTCAAGCAAGATGGTTTTTGATTAGGCCAAACATTTTGCACCTCTGAAACTTTACATGAGAGGAAGGCTTGTATTTTAAAATGAATTTTGAGGAATATTTCTCAAATGATGTGTATTTAATTATTAATCATCAAATTTGAGATGGAAAATAACTCAATATTATCGGATAGATTTTTCATATTTCATTGAGAGAGACCAAGCTAGAAATATCAAATAAAAAAAAGTTACTTTTACATAAATAACTCAGAACAGACATGTTGTAAGAAATTGACATTACCCGATTGTAGAGTGGAAATGTTATCGTGTTAATCTCTGCTTGTGGCCTTTTAATGATTTTGTAATTCTCGAAAAGTCGCCTCTTTTGTGGTAATTGCTCATCGTTGTTGCTGAGGGAAAATCGCCTACGAAAGGAATGTTCTGCGTCTAATATGTTGTTATTCTTATTCTCTCTAGTGATGACCGGATTTGAGTCGCAGCTTTCAAAGCTCTGCACGTCCTGGAGATTGTCGAAAGAGTAGATTTTCTTTGGGCTGATTATCTTGTTCTTAAAACCGGAAAAATATCTTAGAGACTTGGATTTTTTATTTGGAAAAATTACAATATTTATGTCAAATATGGAGAGTTTTGTCAACAAACCCTTATCATTTCACCGAGATTTAGGTGAATGTTAGATAATTCTAATTACATAAAACTAGGGTCCTAAAAGAAGGTATTTGGCGTCAAAACTCATAAATGAAACTCACTTGAAAGTTAACCATAGATTTATTGGAGGATTGAGGAAGAGGGGAATGAATTGGATTTCTTTTTTCATAATTACCAAAAGCTGATTCAATTCGATGATGATAAACTGTGTTCTGTTTGGGCTGAAAAGATGAAATAAAAAAACTAACCGGTGCGACATCTGTGTGGAAAGTATCAAATGTCCTTCGTCGTAGGTCTTGGATATAATAAGTAATTTCTAAACTCACTATTTGTTTTTGGCTCGTAGTTCTCTGAATTCAGCCTACGCAAGACCTTTGGTGAACTGAATTGCTTCAATAAACTACAACGTACCTCTCACGGCTCTGAAAGTAAAGGAATGGGAATTTTCCATTGCAATATCCTAAACTATCCATTCATATTTGAGTTTCATTCCTAATTGCACATTTTCGTTGAGGTTGAAATATATTTAAGTTTTAAAAGAGAATACGTTGATTTAAATAAACACCAAAGTTTTCTGATATTGCGTGTTTTAAATTGTTCAATAAAATAAAAAAATTTAAAATGGAGGAAAATTTAGACGAACAAGTATACACTGAACAACAATACTATGAGCCCCTAGATACTTCTGTTCAAGAGGAATATCATGAACGAAAGTCACCTCTCCGTGAGCAAGATCGTTTCCTTCCCATAGCCAATGTTGCGAAAATAATGAAAAAAGCTGTGCCAGCAAATGGAAAGGTAAATTTTGTAAATAATTCATCTCTAGATTGCTAAAGAATCCAAGGAATGCGTACAAGAGTGTGTATCAGAATTTATTAGTTTCATAACATCCGAGTAAGTCTCACATAAATAAATTGTCAATTTTCATAATTCATGCGTTTTCTTTAAGGGCAGCCGAACGATGTCACAATGAGAAGCGAAAAACAGTAAATGGTGAAGACTTACTTTATGCAATAAATTCCTTGGGCTTTGATAATTACCTTGAACCGTTGAAAAAGTATCTTCAGAAATTCCGAGAATCCAGTAAATTGGATACTTCAATCCTAGACGACTCCAATCTCGTATCTTTAACACAAAATCCCAACGGTCAAATGACTACTGTTATCCTCAATCTCCAAGGCACGCCGCTCACTTTACAGACGACTACAAATTCCGCTGGTCAGACTATCATTACAAGTCAACAAGCTGGTTAGTTTCTTTGCAAGGATAGTTTTTGATATTGAACCGATACGATCTAAATGTGCATTAGTCTTTAGACTTAATATCCAATTTTTCATCGACCCAAGTCAACTATTAAAGAGCTTGTCTCTTGGGATTTGCATATTTTACTATGAGATCTATTAATTCTAAATATAGACTTCTTAACATGAGATAAAATTAATAATTTTAAAATAATGAACTTGTGTAATCGTTCATTCTCTGAGACATAAAGGCTTGAGAAATATATTGGTATTTTAGGAAATTTAAGACTTAAAACCTCAAGTAAACTTGTAAAAGTTTTGGCATAATTAATTCTTCCTTCTCTAAATAAAACCTCGAGATGATAGATTTTATTTCCCAGTTTCTTGCATTGAAATAAATTTTCTATAAAATGATTAAACTTTAGGCACAGATTCAGATCAAAATGCTCCCGCTCAGACACTAGTTGTGAATAGCAATGGGGAGGATGGTTCCATGCCTCAGCAAATATTCCTCACCACCTCCAATGGGCAGACTCGATTAGCGTCTGCTGAATCCCTCCAGCAGCTCACAGCTAATAATCAGATTATCATCACTTCAAATGGGAATAATAACTCGAATGGATCAAAGAATCAAATCTCAGAAAATGCCAAAATTGATGAAGATGTCAAACTTCCTTCCAATGCAATCTTTTTACCTGTAAGTCTATTAAAACTTTCATGTCTGATAAGTATTCCAAGACTTGGTGACCAAAGAAATCTAAAAGATACATCTTTCATTTAGGTAACCCTTATGAATGGCAGCACAGGTAACATTGTTGTGAGTCAGGCATCAGAATCCTCGTAATGGCCCTAATCAGTGATGAATTTTAATGGATAATTTCAACCGACCAAACCACAAGAAATTTTCTTCGAATTAAATGTTTTCTCGTTTCTAATTTTTAGATATAACTTCACATATAACGTGTTTTTCCTGAAATCATCACTCGAAATTTAGTAGGTTTTTGTTACTCAACTAAATGAATATAACCTTTAAACATTTTGAAGAATACAAAAGTACTAATAAAGCTCAGCAGGCTGCTCACAGCAGCTGTGTCTCAGCTTGATTTCCAGAATAAATGCAAACTTCTATTAAAGATTTAATAATTCTACTAAGTGTAGGGCTCCGTAGTGCAAAATACTATCAGAAAATTTTTGAATTAAGCAATTTCAAATCCTCTAGAAATAATTCAAAGTTTGAAATTCAAAGTGATAATTGTTTAAATTATTCAAAATTACGAATAAATTTCATCGACAGATATGGTAAATTCACTTTTCATTCTCCGTAGACTACACTCTCAAATGATGGTTCAGATATTATTAATGAAAAAATCGAACCTATCCAGGAATTATTAAAATCCATTGACATTTCTCAATTTAATTTTGAAAAAGTCTACAATTGGATAAACGAGAATAGCTTCCTCAAAGTAATTCTATTAAATCTTATCTAGATTGGCCTCCAACTACCTGAATATCTTATAACACTTTCTGTAGACATTAAATGTGCCCTACAAAAGGAATGCTCAAACGTGAAATTCTTCCTCCTTGGCGATACAAACTTTTCCTCTTGTTGTGTCGATGAATCCTATGGAATGCGCATTAGTCTAGACGCAATTATCCATTTTGGAGAAGCTTGTCTTTCTCAGCTCATGCAACGCCTCCCAGCCTTTTATCAATTCGAGGATATTCCCATTTCCAAAGATTTTCTCAACGAAGTCATTCAGAAACTAAAAGTTTTCCTTAAACACGAAAATGTACTCATATTTTACGACTTTAGATTTCAGAGTGCAGCTGAATATGTCGCTCGTGCCCTTCCAAAGGCAAGCATAGCAGAGCCTGACTTTACGCACGCTCCATCTTCTTTCTGCTCCAGAATTATTCCCAGTGGATCAAATTTCAGCCGGGATATGATCCTCTACCTAGGCCCTGGGGATTATGATCTATTCAGATTGATATCCGCTTCAGATGAATTCGATATCAACAATTCCTTCTATAATCTCAATCCCTTCACAAAGACGTTTGCCCCCTCAACAGACTCGATAAACCGCTTCCTTATGCGAAGGAGTTATCTCATTGAAAAGGTCAAGACAGCCAAGACTATTGGTATTCTCGTCGCCACCCTTTCATGTCATGGATATCAAGAGATTATTGACAGACTCGTAAAAATATTCAAGGGCATGAAGATTAATTATGTTACACTTCTTTTGGGCAAGCTCAATGAGACAAAGTTGATGAATATCACTGAAATTGAAGCGTTTGTTATTATTGGATGTCCGAATACATCGCTCATGGATTCCCGGGGATTTCTCATTCCCATTCTTACGCCATACGAAGTGGAGTGCGCCTTGTCTGGGGGTTGTGATGACTCGTGAGTTCTTGTTATTTGAACGATTTGTTTCTTTGAAATTTTGTGGTGGAATGCCTTTTTATTGTTTACAGACTAGAAAAGAATACTAAAATCTAGAAATAAAATAGTCTAAATGAAAAAGGAGTAAAAATAACAATAAAATAACTTTTAATGAATCTATCATTTTATCAAAATAACCACTTTGAAGGCATAAAAACCTTTTCCAAGAAGAAAGTTGGAAAATCAAAAATAAGGTTTTTTTATGTCCCTCCTAGGCCCACAGTAAAAAAAAATAACCATTATTACATCTCACTAGAAGGCTCATAACTCCGACAAGAGGAGTGATGGGAATATTCGAACTACCAGCAAGGAGAATTTTTCAGTTTTTCTATGCTTGGAGAGTTAAAATTGAAAAACTGATACTTTTTAAAACTTGAAAAAGTTTATTATGGAAGTTAAAACCATTAATTTCTCTAGAGATTACGTAGACAAGAGAATTTGGATGTCAAGAAAACTAATCAGCGACTACAAGAAGCTTCTACCCACCGGATCTGATCATATCCCAGAAGAGGAGATTATCCAGAGATCTTCCAACGAGGCTTCCGTCTCCCTAATCGATAACTCAATTATCACAAACACTGGTCATGGAAGAAGGACCAACTTTAATGAGGTTTCCGAGAATAGCATTCTATCTGTTGATGAAAAGTTTAAGCAGTTGTGCGCTCAGGACACGTTCGCCACTAAACCGCGGACATATTATGGCCTTGATCCGAGAATTGGGGAAGATGAGGTAATGGATCGCATTCTTGTTGGGGATGCGGGCATTCCTGTTTGTTATGCAAGAGAAAATGATGTCAAATAGATTACCTGATCTAACAGATGTCTTTATTTCATTCAAATTTTCGATCTAATTTCATTCGCTGACAGACCAATCAAATTGCAGAGTACTAACTCATCATGTGTTTACTATAGATTCTAAAGAAGGAAATGACGTATAAAGTATGCAAACCTAAACTCTCACTATTTTATGGGCTTTGATATTTATAAGGGTTATTATCGTTTTCTATAGGGAGGTGTATAATAATTTCACTGACACATAGGACAGTGTTTTTATGAAAAAGTTTACACAGGAAGGAATTATAACTCAAATTTTAGACACAAATAATATTTATTAGTGAAAACGAATTGAAAAATGCTACAGTTGTTGACTTTTGAGAAAAAAATATAAATATTGGGTAACCCTATTAGGACACACCATGTATTTAATCCTTAATTCAAGGAGTAGAAACATTTTTTCAATGCATCTATAGCAGGGATAGAAATTGTTATCGAAAGCTATAGGATAGACCAATATATCTAGTTGGACAAAAATCTTTTCAGAGACAGATCTTAACACCTTTGGTCGTCACCTCTTTTTACGATGGCTCTTGAATTGACTTTAGCAGATTCAAGGTGTTTAATGTCACAGAAAATGAAGGGTATATTGTAGATTTTTTCTACCCAGATCAAAACTGGGCCGAATTCGCGTTTCAAGTGTGCAGATTTGGAAACTTGACATCGAATATAGCAGAATCTGCCAAGTCTGGGTTAATGGAATCAAGACAGCTTCATCCGTTTAGCTACATATATGTGTATGACAATAATTCCACGATTTTTTTGTTAATAGATCAGAGGAATTGGTCATAAATATTGAAAAATCTACAGATTATTTCAAAGATTTTTTGAACATGGATCCAATATTGATGATTATGTCGACAGTCATTTCAAAGTAGAAGGTGTGAAAAAAAATCTACAATATAATCTTCATTTTCTGTGACATTAAACACCTTGAATCTGCTAAAGTCAATATATGTCGTATATATTTTGATAAGAAAATTCTTATAAACTTATATTGTCCAACTAGATATATTGGTCTATCCTATAGCTTTCGATAACAATTTCTATCCCTGCTATAGATGCATTGAAAATATGTTTCTACTCCTTGAATTAAGAATTAAATACATGGTGTGTCCTATATGTGTCAGTTAAATTATTATACCTCCTATAGAAAACGATAATAACCCTCAACTAAAATAACTTTTTATATGATTTTCAAACTGTTTTTAGGAAATGGACTATTTGAGACCTAAGAAATGGACTAA
>JJOG01006579.1:0-28563 GCA_000715275.1 Gyrodactylus salaris
ACAGCNCTTGCGTCTCTCAATGGCGGACTTTGGGCGCTAGTGGAGTTGGGCAAATTTCTACATAAAAGAAAGCAAACTCATCTTTGCATTTGGGCCCAGACTCTGGAGGTTTTCTAAAAGAAAATTTAATCAATATTTAAAAAAATTGACTCAAAAGTAGAGTAGACAAGAAAAATCTAGAAGAAATTTTCGTATTATCATTTTACAACGAGCAGCTAATGTAATTCATTATGTATTTAAATTGGTACAAGTGTTATATTAACATTATCTCTGGTTTTAAAAGAATCAAATATTTAGAGAATTAAAAGCATTTTATATTTTCTAACAGAAGTATCCAAGAGAAACATACAATTGTAAAATGGGAAAAACCCATGATTAAATCATGCCTAAAATTTACGTCTTATTTAATGCATTTTGATGAAAGACATGATAGGATTATTCAAGAGACTCACGATTCGTTCAACAATCAGCTAGGAGGGTACAGTGATTTTAGTGAACAACGACAGATTTGAAATTTCCACACAAAAAAATGATGGCCTATCATTGGTCGACTATTGGTTGGCCAATGAGATTTGATAAAATTTTCAATGACACACATTCTCAACATCACTCAATTACCTTTTTTGTCATAATAGCCAACATCCGATTTAGTAGAATTAATGTAAGATAAATTAGCCAAGTACGATCATAATTGTATCTTGACAACGCTAATATTTTTAGAAAAGAGTCCTTTTTGCCTTCATAGAAGTACCATTATTTTAGGGCTGTATACTTTACAGTGTGGATGTGTGTTGGATTCTTTGACACTGGCCAATACGCCCGGGGATTACATGTCACTTTGACGCAGAGTTACTTAGAAATTTCTCTCTTAAATGCTCAAATTACCTTTTCAAATAGCACTTCTAGCGCGAGGTATTTGAAAGAACCGCAAATGAGACTCTTTTCCTGAGTTTCCTTTGATCCAAAATTAATGAGCTAAAATTATGAGAGGACCATTTTTTAGTCTTTGATAAATCTAGCACGGGTTGACCGGAAGTCTTTGTTCATAATTGAGAGCCTTCTCACCCACAGTGGGCTAGAATTTGAGATAAGAATTCAATTTTTGTAAAATACAAGAATAAGTTTCTTTAAAAAAACCACCCAAATTATCAGATGAGCCCTTTCATAATTTAACGACGACATTCTGAGCATCTTTTCAGACATTTTTGCGAGGCGTAATTTTATTTTCCGAAAAACCCGAAAACTTTTTTAAACAAAAATAAAGCCCTTCAGATCTTCATGGAAAATATCTAGGTTTGGAAGATATTCAGAGAGGTAGATCAAGCACCCGAGAACGTAAAGGATACTTCTGTCTTTTGTCAGCTTCCATTTCTACATAAACTCATAAAAAACTGCATTAAACGTTAGTAGTTGGAGCATAGCTAATTTATGCAACACACTACATACCTGGTAGATGAAAAAGTCATGCATTCTAGTAATATTTGGATGATTCAAGCTCTCGACGAATGTAAACTCATTGCTAGAGGCTAGGATCTAATTTAATTAGAACGTCGTGCTTTGTGTTAGTCATGCTTCGGATAGCGTCACGGGTCAATATAACGAAGCCGATCGAACCCATTCCAAACCCTTTAAACTCTCAAATCTTTCCATCATAAACAGAGAATTTAGGTCAACTGAATCTTCTCTC
The DNA here is from genome assembly GCA_000715275.1 of Gyrodactylus salaris. Lineage (NCBI taxonomy): Eukaryota > Metazoa > Platyhelminthes > Monogenea > Gyrodactylidea > Gyrodactylidae > Gyrodactylus > Gyrodactylus salaris. The sequence continues at coordinate 1,688 of JJOG01006579.1, forward strand.
TCGTTAAGATAACAAGTTGCTTTCGTCTCAAGTATGGAGAATTTGTAAACAGCTTCCAAGCGTATAACTAGCATGATGTTTTGAAACTGAAAAACCGTGCTTCTCTATGGGTTTCGATGATGAGTTACACCTTCAAATGCATTCACGATAAGTGCTGATTGAAATTGTCAATTGTGTAATACATTTTAGAGATTCATGTTAAAATGTTCACCTAGTGTACACTGACTCGAGCTGCCTCATCAAATTGAGATTTTTAAATGCATCGCTTCATGTCAGAGTGAAATGAATCAACCATCAACTCACTTTTATTGCATTTATTGAGTCTACTTCGGGATCCTTCTTGTTCAGCATCTTCAGTAGGAATAGACTCAACGAGAAATAGTCAACGCAAAATGTGAAGGTCAGGAGATATTGATTACTTTGGAGGAGTTGATTTCTGGGGCCATGAATTTGTAATTTTATGTTAAACTATTCATAAATATAACATAAATACTACAATTTACTTAAACATTTGAAAAAAATAAATGTTTTCCAATTATTTTACATATTTTGGGTAGCCCATTGTTCTCAAATTCTTACAATATCGTATGGAAGTTATTTAGTCATTTTTTAAATTACTGCAATATATTCCTTCTCTTGCATATGGGTTCTGGAATAAAACCTAACCCAAGTATTGAGAAAATCCTTATAATTCTTAAATAATTTATATTTTAAAATCAATTTCAAGGTCTCAGAGCCTTAATGATATCCATTCTTGTCACAAATGGAGAAATTGCCTAGAATCTAATTATTCTAGAATCGAATTACCTGTCGGTTGTCAATTTCATCAAGATTGAAGCCAGCCAAATAATCATGGCTCAAAAGTTCATCAATATTCGCATAGCCTAGCCGTTGAGTTGGATCAGGTATGGTGCATTTCGCTATGAAATCAATGAACACTTCTTCTGTCACCATTGGGGGAATTGTAATCTATTTAAATTGCATTTATCCATATCAAATGTACAAAACTGTCTGAAAATGAGAATTGAAACAAAAGGTTATTACGATTTTTAAAAAGACTGAAACGTTTGAGAAACAAAGAGTCTTATCAATAGGGCTACCAAATGCCTTTTTCACAAAAGTTGCTTTTCTTAGCTTAAATGAATCACTGATCAATAAAATCAACATCTAAAAATGCTCCTAAAAAAAGGCAAATTCCTATTTCTGCCTTTTTCCATGCTCATGCCTTTTTTGATTGCAATCGATTTTTAGCTCGAACAACCGTTGAAATGCACGTATTTCAATGTGTCATTGATTACTAATTTTGTGTGTGCCAGTGTGTCAGTTCGACCAATGAAAACAGTGTTAATTTCGGTTTAGTATCACAAATTGTCATTCTAGGGTATTTCAGTTTAATGAGAGACTACTTGGGAGATGACGAATCTTTCACTCCTGAAGATCCGAAGCAGCATGAACTTCTCAATCAGAACTCATGTTTTAAAATAAAGTATTAAATGACTATTTTTCATGTACAAAATAATTTATTACTTTTTTGCCTTTTTTGAGATTTATTTTACTCTTTTTATTAAAATAAATAGCCCTACTTATGATTGAAAATGTTTGAACAAACCAAGCGAGTAGAAACTTCTTCATAAGACACAGCAAATCGTTCTGTTGTTCGCAAATTCAATAAGAGAACAGCCATTGCATAATAATCGCTGCAATAAGAAATGTTCTAAAATAGTAAAATTTTAATTTTCAAATTCACTTTATACGGTTTTGTCTAAATACAAATAAAATATACATTTTTCGAATTACCATAACCTCTGGAGCCATATATTCGAGTGAACCACAGTCGCCTTGAAGTGATTCCACATAGTAATCACAAATTCCAAAATCACAGAGCTTGAGAAATGTATAAATTAGTTTGAGAATAAAAATTGGTCCAACGGTGCAAAACGGTTATTGAAAGGTTGTATTTTTTAGAATCTGAAGAAATGAGTCTCCTCATAGATGGACTCACAATAATATATCCTTGTTCATCAAGGAGCAAATTGGCCATCTTTATATCACGATGCATAATAAAACGTTTTCTCAGCTCCCGGAATAGACCGGCCATAGATACTGCAACAAAATGAACCTCCTCTAAACTGGTTTTGTGAGTAAGCTTTCAGCATACGTGAAATTGAAAGTGTCTTGGTCGAAAAGAAATTTCAAATCTGGTGTCTCCACTAGGCACATGACTAGATACAAATAGAGAGTGTTATTATGGGAAAATTTAAATGAATCGAATATTTTGACGCAATTCTTCGAATCAGCTAACTCCCTCAGAAAGTGTACTTCTTGGATGAAATCGAGCTCCTGAAAGTTGAGAATGGTTTTATTGAAATGATAATAAACGCTTAGATTTGGGATAGCTTATTTACCGTATTTTACAGGGCCATGTCTTGTATTTAAGCTCAAGTCTGTGCAATGAAGTTTCCACCTTCTAAGCCCAGAGTAACATTATTTTTACATCTTACTAGAAGGCTCATAACACCGAAAAAAAGAAGATAAGACAATTCGAACTACCTGCAACTAACTAAGGAATTGTTAGGCTTTCGAATGGAATCACTTTCGCATCTAAATAATATTAGAGTTCGAAAGTACAAATCTAGAAACTGCTATAATTTTTTAGTTCAAATTCGAAATTGTTCAATATTTCTTCTTTTTGTAGATTGGTCATCGAAATGTAGGCCAAGTTGAAAATCTTTCAACCGGTAAGAATTTGAGGTTTAAGATTTTTTAGGAGATCTTTTTTTGAAGAATTTTTTAAGACAAAAATGTCTTCTGAATTTGCCTCAATTAATCTGCAAAGGAATTCTCAGAATTTAAAGTTTTTCTATGCTTGGGCCTAGGAGGGTTAAATAGCCTTAATCATCAAAAGATTATAATGTAAATTCATGCCAGATTCTAGGAAAATTTCGAAATAAAAAGTCCTTGCAACAATGCTTTAATATTTGAAGGAGATCTCTTACCAGAGATTGATAAGCGGCATGAATTTCTTTAATAGCAACTGGAGAATTATCAGAAATCCTGATGCCTTTATACACAGTCCCGAAACCTCCCAAACCAATTATTTCCTGATCTTTATAATTTCCGTTGTATTCTTTTTTACTGGATTCAACTGTGAAGCCTCTATTGATGAGCTGACGATATAATTATTTAAACTAGGCATACTATTCTCATTGGCAGGCCAGTGTATTCCTAAGCAAATTGAAAATTTATAGACAATTTTGAAAATTTTGAAAGTTCTCAAAATTAAATATTCAGTTTATCATACATTATTCTCTACGGATTACAAGTTGAAATTTCACAATTTCTTATGAAGTATCACGATTTCTCGCTTGACTCTCTTCCAAATGCCAGACGAAATCTAATACCAGCCAGAAAATAACTACTTTCAACAGTTAAAACAAAACTTGAACAACTGTACATTCAATAATTCAAATATACAAATGTGAGGAACTCACCTCAGGCTTCTCTGGCCTTACAACTGATTGATGCAGAGACTTCTTAGTCTGAAAATAAATAATCTTGAAAATCGTATTATTGTTGGTTTATAAAATTAAATAAAAATAGTAAATATTTAAACAAGGATCTTTCCTTTTCATTAGTTGCACAAATAAGAATGAGGATTACATCCAAATAAAGCTTTAATCTTACGCCATTTTTGCTGATCTGAATGTTTGGTTTGTATTAACATTTAAGAGTAGACCTTACGATAGATTTTTTCAAACTCAGAGACTCTTTTGTAATCTTTTGACTCTAAAAATAAAAGGGTCTGAGCAACTGTAATTAATAATTACATGATTGTGTTCTATTTAGCGGCAGATTCGGAAAATAATTTTGAACATTTAATATTTTTGGGGCCTCACGATTTTACTTCTTAAAACCAAAGGCTTTGTCCTAGCTTTCTGAATCTATAAATAAGATTTGAATAACCATAGGTTGAGTAGCTTTGAACTGCCGAACCCTGCTGTTAAAACTCAATTAGAAGCATCAAGAAATTAGACAAAGGCAAAATTTCTAGAATCTCGGGCCCGCAGGAAATTAATGAATCTTACAGCGGGCGGGGTTCGCTAAATATTTTATTAATTTATATCTTATTCAATTACTCACAATTGGTATTATCAAATTCGGAGATTGTACTCGAATCTGTTTCAGAAATGATTAAACGAAATATTTTGCCATTTTCAAGGTTCTTAGTTCGAATCCCATTCAGTCCTACCTTATAGGTCGAAGCATGTATAGGAATTGTTCAATATCAAGTTTGACTACTTTCATGCTACAATAGGCACCCCTTGTTAGTAGTATCATTACGGGGATTATAGAACTCATCTAACGAGTTTTCTCTGTAATTAAATTGTTAAAGACTACAAGATTATCAAGTTAAAACCTTAAAAATTTGACTCACTAGGGGAGGTTTTACCAATGTATTTCTTGCTGCAGGCTTGAAATTATAAATGTGTTATTTGATGGAGAAACCTGACAAATGAATGAGAAAGATTTCATTTGGTCGATCAATCATCGGTCATCTTTTATATAGCTTACATACATTTTTACCGGCTTTCAGGGCTTTGAAGATCAACGTCATTCCCTTGAACCTCACAGCTGGATCTTTTCTATCACATAAACAACGATGAAAAGATGAATACGAACCTTATTGCCAATATTAGAATTATTCTTTGAAAAAGTTAGGATAGAATATTCTAATATACTCTTCTGGGCCTTTTATTTCTTTTCTTGAGTAAAGTTAAAATTTAAAAAATATTTACTCTACTCTTCTAAATTAAAAAGTAAGATTGGATGAATATTTGAGCCAAACATTATTTTTTCTTCGCTGATAACATTAAAAATTAATTTATTCAACAAACCGATCTTTTTTTAATCTTTACAAAAAGTAATAAATGTTCAAGTAACTAACTTTGGACTTTAATTTTTCTTTGAAAGAGCGCGTCATCTGCTTTATATCATATTATTCAAATTAATTTAAAAATTTACTTCCAAGAATTTCTATATATTATGTGCGTAATTCAATTTTGACAAGACAAGAGACAATTTGAAAGATCAATTTCATTATAATGGCGAGAAACACACAACTTTGCGTGCCAAATTTGGAATATGTAACTCAAAACGAAAAGTATTAATTTCATTGCGGTCGCATTCTTATTGCATGAGGGGAAATATGCTAGATTGAAATTTACTGAATCTACATAGTAATATTATCAGGTTCCCTTCTCAGTTTTAGCCAAAACTTTTGAAAGTATCTGATAACGATTTCAACTACTCCATTCTAAAGATATTAGAAACTTCTTTTCTTGACCATACAAAATAATGCTTCTGATTTTATTAGGTCTGAAGATTGCAAAAACAGGATGCATGTCTCGGAAAGAGCTCATCTGATGCTCGTGCCCTCTAATGACCAATCATATTTTGAAAATTTGCAACCAATAAAGTTTGAATTTGTAGTTAAATAAGGATCATTTTCGAAAAATTTCTTAGAACTGAGTTTCATAGCCGAGTCTAACTCTCTTCGGGTTCACATGAGGGGTTATAATGGGGGAGGAAGGTTTAGAAACTATCTACAAAGTAAATATGTTTCAAGGAGGGAGGAGACCGGAATCGAACCTACGCCATATGAAATATCATATTTAAAGGACTTATTTAGGAACAATCCACTAAACCATCCCTCCTTCAGTTGATCAAGGTAAGGTTAATTGGCTTGCAGAAATGATTTTATCGAAGCTAAAAATAAATTATATTTTAGAAATCTCAAAATTTATCTTTATCAAAGTTCACTCCGAGAAATGGAGAAGGAATCTGAAACGAAGGAAGAAAGTTTTGAAATGATAAAATAACTTGAATGCAAATCCTAATTTCTGATTAGATAAATTCGTCTCTGTAAAAGGTATTATAATTATGGCTACCAGTTGCACTTTTTTATACACTCAAAACCTTATCAAATGAGTTCTAGGAAACTAATCCCCGTCACTTGAAAATGCCTAGGAGAAAAGATGCAAAAAGTGCATATTTTTTGCATTTTTTAAATTTCTATATATTTAGTGTTCGCTGACGGAAAATGATGGTATTCCAATATTTGGAACTCAATATGCACTAGGTTAAATATACAAAAAGTAATTTTAGCCAGATGACTTTGATGAGTTATCTGACCCATCAAAGTAACTGCATTTTAAAAGTTTTGATTAATAAACATTTTCGAATCACCAAACCATGTGTAGATGTGTTGCTAATTTTCTTAAAGATGAAAATTTGAAACATCACATATTTTAAACTCGAAATGATAATATTAAAAATTACACTTTTCAAAAAGTTTGCACTTTTCTTGTAGCCCTAATTATAACATTAATGTTACCAGTAATAAACATTTCTTTCTTGGAATTCCATGCCTAGTTGAGTTTTCTATACTTTGAAGTCTGCTGAGTTATGTAGGTCAGATTAAAATCCTCTCTTTTTCAAAAAAAAGTTTCAGTAAGATTCAAGATGGCGGATGGGGTTTTTCACCTCGAAATGAAGGTTTATAAAAAGGATTTAATCCAGTAATTTTTCATATTATGATTAATATTTTATTCTAGATTTATAGTAATAATTTTACTATATCATTGAATGAATTGAAAAACACCCAAATACGATTAGTTTTTAAATTTTTGGATCAAAATAATAATTTTTTCGATCATTTTCTTAATCCTATTATGAAGCATTCCTATTGACTATTTAAGTCTTCATTTCGAGGTGAACAGCCAATTCCGCCATCTTGGATATTACTGAAGCTACATACGGAAAATTAAATTCGTGGTTTTAATCTGACCCACAGGTGGCAATCAGTGGCAATCTTACTGCTTGTTTGTCAATCTTGTCAAAGTCCACATTTTCCATGAACTCATGCGAAAGAAGGTCTCTAATGTCAGCATAGCCGACTCTATCCTTGTGATCGTATTTGCAAAGATCGAGCACAAACCTTCCTTGCTTTACGTTCATTTCCTCAGGAATTTCAACCTCAAATAAGAAGCATTTTAACTCAGTGAGAGACCATTAAAGGACTCCTACAGACAATAACTGATAGGTCGAATTATACTTGAAATATTTGAAGCCAATATACAGGTCAAAGCTCTGTGGAATGCCCTCTTTCATAAATCACTGCTTGATTGAAGTTTTCTTTCCGAGAAAAATATAGAATAAATCATTTAAAAGATACGCACTCAACTCAATAAGTTTTATTTCATTCTCTAATTTCATTGGTCGATTTCAATCAGCCAATAATATTGGATGGAAAATTTGGGCTTGAGAGAGGGAATTACAGTAGTTAGTTTATCTCTGGACGATCGCATTTCATAGGGCTTTGACCTGTAATCGATTTATGGCTTTATAATTATGTTTACTCACCTGTTTTAATTGTTCATCTTCCCAGCCCAGATCAGAAGGTTTAATTCGATATTGATTGACAAGGATGAACACAATCATGCCCATTGCATAATAATCTGTTGTATAACTTATCTCCTAAGGTTAAATGAGATGGACTCGGATTATTAATTTTTTTTATATCTATATTAGACCTCTCCATATCGTCGATCGATATACGATAAGGACTCGATATCGATATTATCGAAAAATTCATAAACACGATAACGATATCGATAAATTATCGATTGTCTCTATCGTTATGCGATAAATATCGTGTGTGTATTGATATCTTATGATAAGATTCGATAAAATTCTCGGATGATGTAGAAATCTTTCCAATACTCAAGCTTGATGATTCATCCCTCTCTGGTTTTCAATGAATGTATTTGAAATCATCAATGTGATGATAAATGTTAATCAAGAGTAGGCCAATATTTTGATAAAGATTACGGTATATGTCGCATAGTTACGATATGACGATACATAGCGTTAATTATCGAAATCGATAAAGACATCGATAAAAGTGATAGGAAATCGCCAATTCGATATGGACAGGTCTAATCTATAACCACTTCATAATCTTGACAACTCACTGTTCCTAAAATTATTTCTGGAGCCATATAATCCGGAGTTCCCATGAATTGTCCTTTCTCTGGCCCAATATAATAAGAACTCAATCCAAAGTCTCCTAGCTTGAAATTGAGAAATATCAAATTGATCATAACATCTTAGTGAAAAATATATTACAGGTATTACATTTTGAATTTTAATTAACATTCTTTAGAACAGGGGTGTCAAATGACGAGCCCGCGACAAAATTAAGTTATAGAGATTTTTGTCTTGGGAATACGTTGCCAAGGTTTTAAGCTTTAGTTTGCGACAAAATTTAAGATTAGATTTATAGATATGCATTTCATATTTTCTTCATACATAAATGTATATAAATTACAAGGTTTGCAAATTTGAAACACAATCCTTCGAACAGTCCCTTTGGGATGGGCAGAGAAATAATGAAAAAAATTAGTGTCTGAACACTGGGGCAGAGAGGAAATGAAAAGGCTAAATGCTGCATTCTGATTGCTTATTGCAAATCGCAATTTAAAAGAGATCTGGGACCGCTAGAGCTTGGGATTTTCGCTAGAAACACTCGCGATCACATAATGGAAGGTTGTAAAAAATTTCATTAAAATCTGTCGTGGAGTTTCTTAGTTAACTTCCGATCTGTAACTTGGATAATTTTTTATATAATTAGATAATGAGTCAAAAAGAATCAAAATTTCCCAAAAGCCAATGATATTCGAGATGAAAAACGGTCCAATCAAATGCGTCATAAGTGTCAATATGCACTGCATATTATTGATCATCACTTTTGGATTGACAGCTCTATAAACATGTCGAATTATTCTTTACTTTTTGGTTACTTGTCAGTAGCAATAGTGATAATAATATCAATTTTGTGTGAGATTTTAGAGGAACTAAAATCAGCCCACCGGATCACTGAATCTCGACATCTCTGCTTAGAAGCTCAAGAAGAGTAGTTCATTTACAATATACAGTGACCTATAATACAAGTATGTGTTTAGCAGTATCACAAGAAGAAGAAAAAACCGAATTTAACGTGTAATTTAAGCATTCATGATCCTCTCTTCCCTGCTCAGATAATGTCAAGGAATGAGAGAGAAAGGTAAGAAAACAAGTTGAAATATAAACAAATACTCACTTTAAGATAACGGGATTTATCAAAGAAAAGATTCTCCAACTTGATATCTTTATGTATTATGCATTCCTTTCGAAGGTATCTGAGGCAATTGGCCAGGCAAACTATTGTGAACCACACTTCATCTAGACTGATAAAGAGTATCAATTGGGATAGCTTTATTTAAATACCTGAACTTGTAATCTCTAATAAAGAGTGACGCTAGATCGTACTTCTCCAAGAGGACCATTTCATGAATGTATTTATTGGGATCCACGTCCGTGATATGGTAGGCAGACAAGAGTTTTGGAAAGCATTCGTACTTGCTCAATGCAAACATGAATGCAATCTCAGCAAAGAGTTCTTCTTCCTAGGAATAATTTGATATTTTACACGCAGCTGAAAATTGAGCATACTATTCTCAAAACTAATCTTCATTAGTTTCAATTTGACTTTATCGAAAAATCTTCGTAGCAGAAGTTAAAATTGACATTTGCTGAAAAATGCATGGATTTTTTACTTCTAGGTTTAATTTCTTATTTATTGTAAAGATTTCTTAACCGTTCAACTCTAGGTATAGAGATTTTTGTCTTGGGAATACGTTGCCAAGGTTTTAATCTTTAGTTTCGTCTTATTTCAGAGCGTATCCCAGGTAAAACGTTTTGCGCCAGATTCATTTTATCATGCAAATGTTTGCAAATTTGAAAATATCGACTTGAGCAACACATTATCAGTAGGGCTGCCCAATTGGTAACCGTTTCTATTGGTTATTAAGGGAGAGGAATATGAAGAACCTATTATGATAAAAATTAACAAAGCTTTCAAATACGCTTGTGATTTTAAAGACGAATTTATCCTGTTTAACGGTATAACTATTTTTTGTTCAATATGTCAGAAATATTGTTTTATTTACGTTAATCAACCATTTTGTAATTTAAATACATTTATAATTATGTCTTAAGTTATATTGAACTTTGCTAGAAAATGCATCATAATATGGGTGGCCCTAATCTATCAGACAAGATAATTTCAGTTGATAAACAATTCTAATCTCTACAAAGATTTGAAATCTCTAATCGTACATGAATAAACTAACCGTTGATAGTTCATTCTCATCAGGATCCAAATCAGTCTTGTTCTCTTTCAAAGCAACCTCTTTTCCAGTCTTTTTATTCTTTCCTAGATACACCTCGCCGAAAGCCCCTTCGCCAAGTAGCTGCAACTTTTCAAACTTTGTCTCATAGTCTGCTTGTAGAATGTTTTTAATCTTTTTTTAATTTTTTTACTTTCAAATGCGCCTCACTCTAGCTCTGTGTTTTTCATATGCCTAATTTTATAAAATACAAAATGCTTACTTTTTTTGCTTGAGCTTCATCAAGTTGCTAGGAAGGAATTATGTCATTTATATTAGAAGGCCTTACTTCAGGCTCCTTGTTCTATTTTGAATAAATTTAAAATTCAATAAATTAGTACTCTTTCTTTATTCGAAGGTTTCTTGAAAATGACTCATTTTGACATGTGCTAACTTTACGCTTGTGCTTGGGATCGTAGCGGATTCCCTAAATAATTTTGGATTAAATTTAGTCAAAATATATTCAAAGCATAGATTTTGAGAAGTTAATTAATTTTCTCTTAAACTTGATGTTACGCACGTTTTGTGCCTCTTCGTCATTCTGGAGATTTGAAATAATTATTAATTTTCTAAAATAATTATAAGGCCTACTGATACTATATCAGATACGAATGATTCAGGATAAACAATTAATGGGCTTGCAATAATAAATTACTTTTTCTTTATCCTCTGCCTCTTTCTGAAGATATTTTTTAGATTATTTCAAAATGCTAGCTTAGAAATGATGAGTTTTTATGAAAGACCCGCCAGAAACAAGAATTTACCCTTTTTCTCTCCACTTCATCTTTCTAAAAGAAATTTTGAAGATCAAAATATTCTCAATGAAGCCTAAATATTTATTAAATTAAATGAATTATAATAAATCTTACTTTTAGCTTCTGTTCAGCTTCAAACTAAAGAGAACATTTTAAGACAGTCATGCGCCTAACTTTTTCTTCAGCTTCTATTGCATCCTTCTAGAAAAAAAATATATTTTTACGATTAACGAACAAACTCAAGACTACCCAACTTTTGAGAATACGATAAAAGTCATCTCAACTTTAAGATCAGTTAGGAGAGGAGCGTACATCACTGGTGGGATAAGTTAGTTCAAGCAGAGAAAATCTATATTTTTGGGTACTATTTGCCTAGCTCATTTTAAAATATAGAAAATGGATACTCCAATTGAAATCATTTGACAAACTGTGAATTTTTCTTTTTCCCTCTAAGAAATTATGGGGAACAATGAAATGGTTTATTACCTTATCAATCTCTTCAGCCTCAAGCTTTGATTTAAGATTAATAAAAAGTCAAATAGAAATTACTCTTTTCCTTTCCTTCTCTTCTTTTTCCTATCAGAGAAATATCATAAAAACGTCAGCTTCCCTACCTTCAATCTACCGCTGAGAGTTTATTTATTTTAAGATTTAAACTCCTTGCTAATCTCATTATCAAAGGCTCTCATTTTTGAGACGTATGGGAATTCCGATTGTTGTCTCTAAACGTATATTCTGTGCGACTTGTTATTGTCACAAGAAACTCGGCTGAAAATTAGATTCAGTGTCCATTTTAATTGCGTGGATTAGATTTTTACTAAGATACTGCGTGAAGGATAATGATTAGATCAACAATTTTTCTGTGTATTCTAAATATAAACTTGTATTCTCCACAAGATATTCTTGAAATTGAAAAAATTGAAAAAATTCGAATACGTTTTAAATTGAAGAAAGATTAATAGAGCAACCAAAATAGGAACAAAGTAGTTATCTAAAAACTGTAGAATAAAAAGCTTGGTCTTTATTTTTATTTGCTATCCAAAGTACACATTGGGCCACTGCTAATTGAAAAAAAGTCTATCTAGATCTCACAGTTGTGAGAAATATAGAGGATGCTGAATTCAAATTATTTTCATAAGCAGAAAATGGAGGGGGTGAGAATTATTTTTTTTTTCCAACTACAAGTTTATTTTTGAATCAACCCTTTGAGACCCGGTGTTGCTCCTGAGCAACATTGAATTTTCTTATCGTTGTTCATATATTCAAGGTCGTAAAATACATCAAGTCACATCATTTTGAAAAAGAGTGTGTAGGCTTTTTGATTATATATTTAAGATTATTCAGTCATTTATTTGAAAAAAAGATGTTGGCCGTGGAATTTTGAAAAACACCATTGCAAAAATATTTTGTAATTTTGAGTTTTACTATTTTACTCATCTTACTTTGTAGAAGACTTAAAATTTGTGCAAGTATGTAACTGTGTTGGAATAACAAGAAAAAAGAGATAATTATTCTATTTTATTGACTGTATTCTACTGAAAGAGGCAAAAGACCTCATTTATCTTCAAAGAAACCGTGAATATCTCAAAAACTAAATTTTTTTGGAAAAATTCTTATAACCGAAAAGTTCTCAAAATTCAATTTTTAGCCTACAATTGAAAAATAGGAATTATGGAATTGTAGAGTCGGGTTTTATCGGGTTAAGAAATAATAATAATAAAAAAAGAATCATTTTTTAAAAAAATCGATTATTTGAAGACATTTTGAATTCGTATTTAGCATCCTCTACATTTCTCAAAACTGTGAGATCCTGATAAGCTTTTTTCAATTAGCAGTGGTCTATTACAGCATTTGATGTTCTTCAAGACTGAATAAGACCAGTAAAAATCCCAAATTTAATCATAGTTTGCCGGAGAACTATTCAAATTTATCCTAAATTTTAAAATATTTCTGTTGATTTTTTCGACTATCTAAAGATTATGTGAGAGATAGGAGTAATATTTGGCAACTACATTTGAATTTATTTTCATAAAGATTTTTAACACCTCAGAGTTTCGACCATAGTAGATAGATTTAAAGCACACGAGATAGAAATAGCCTCAGAATTAGTTCTTCGTGAGCTTATTTTAAAAAGCAGTACCCTAGCGTACACAAGACATTGTTCCGATAATATTAGTGATTGTATCCTCACAATGGATCAAGAGTTGAGCAAGGTTTATTACTCACCCTTTTTTCCTCTTCCTCCCAGATCTGTATTCAAATTTACGTTGAGGGACGTCATTAATTTACTTTTTTCTCTTTCTCTATTCTGAGTTTCTAGGCAGAATGAACAATACGTTTTTGAATCTTACTATCCTCTTTGCTTCTTCCAACTGTTCCAGCTTTAAAATGTACAAATAATCATTTGATTACAACACTTGAAAATCTTGGGACTATATTTTAAAAAAATTTCGAAAGATTTATTTTCTGAACTTGGATAATCAACAAAAAATTGCAACTTATGAAAGCAATTTAAGAAATGAATTGGATTGAGAAGCCTTGAAAAACCAACTTTAATTCTTTCTTCTGATTTTCTCTATTAATTGAATTAGGGAATATTTTAATTTTATTATAATATTTTGCAAACTAAGTAAGTTTGCTTTAATTCGCAAAGGTAAAACTAGTACCCACAAGAGCATCATAAAGTTTTTATGTGATATTGTATCTTTGTGATTAAAAACTTTTTTAATTTTTTGTTGCAGATATTTTGACTTAAATAACTTTAGATTCACTGAATATTATTCAGTATTCCAACCGATAGATGGACGCACAAAACAGTTGAAATAAGTAAGCATAAGCACTTCTCAAGCTCCACAAAAATCAATCTTATTTTGTGATATGAGGCTGAAAATTATATTGAAATTGGATTTGTTTGAAATATCGTCTTATTTCAGTGCATTTCTTTGGTAAAGTGAATCTTGACTAAAATTAACGCTTATTTTAGTAATTTCCCCATTTTTATTCTGCGGAATGGATATATTCTTCATTGAATATAGAAAATATAATTATATTTTTTCAGCGTCATATCACAATTATTTCAGTGCGCATCCAAGGAGAAACGTTGCATTCGAAAGTTTGCAAATTTCCTAAGTAGGATCGATTGTTGACTGACAAAATAGCGACTGTGGCAGCACATTATCAGATGAGATGTTTTATAATTTCACTACTAATTTTTGTGTATAATTCTTATGTCTCTAATGCAGTTGCCCTCTCCCGAGTAATCACATTCCAATCATACGTTATTTTACTATACTAAGAGTAGAAGCCATATAAAAATAGTTCGAGCTTTAAAAGATTAAAACTATGAAAAGCTCTTATGGGAAATTAAGTGGGAATTAGAAAGATTTTTTTCCTATTTAAAATTTTTTTTCACCTTATTTTCTTCTTCCTAAAAAGATTTTCTTTTAAATACTTTTCAATATCCAATTAAATGCATTCACAGTTTGAACCAATAAGATTAAAGCAACCTGATTGGCTAGAATTCTAATGATAAATCTATAATAATAAAACTCACTTTGATTCGTTCTTCCTCAGCTTTCTAGGAGAAGTGTCTAATTACTAGAAGAATTTAATTACTTGTTCTCTTTCTGCTTCTTCAAGCTTAAAATAAAAGAATCAGATTGAATTATTTTCAGTTACAATAGAAATAATAATACAGAAATAATAACTTGAACTCACCCTCTCTCGTTCTTGTTCTTCTTTTCTCTGATGAGTTTAGCATTCGGCCAAGATTCTTACTCTCGTTTCTTCTTCCGCCTAAAATGAATAAGTTGATTTTTTCCATAAACACTGCCAGATGGCACAAGAAAAAAAAATCAACTCCTGGGATCATTTGAATGAAATTACTCTCATTCTATCCTCTTCTTCTTTACTCTGTAAAAGGAAAATTGATCAAAATGATGACGAGATATCTTTTGCTTAAGTCTCGTTCATTCCCACAACATTATTTGAGTAGAATTCATATGTGGTTTGTAATGCTCTAACCTAATTCGTCCTTAACCCTACTAGGCCCACGGTAACATTATTGTTAGGGATAGGAGTATTCAAACTACCAGTAACTAATTAAGGAATTTTTAAGCTTTCGAATGATATCACATTCGCGCCTCAATAATTCTAGGTTTTAAAATTACAACTGTTTGAAATTTGCGCGCAAAAATAATAAGAATTTTATTAAATCTAGAAACTGCTATAACTTTTCAAATTTACATTCGAAATTGTTCGATTTTTTAAGGATAAATCTTTTTGAAAAATGTTAAAGACAAAAATGTCTTTTGAATTTGCGCCACTAATTAATCTACAAGAGAATTCACTAACTCGTTTAACCTTTTCTTCATTTGACTTTAGAAAACAAAAAGTTTTAATAATCGATTAATATTTATTCGTGCTTGAGAAACACTTTTCACTTGTGAAAACGTACAAAAAAATCCTAGAAATTGTTTTTTTAGATTCGAATATTCTACCAACTTTTCCATTTAACTAAACAAGAATTATATGAACCTTTGAGGACTTACAAATTGCAAAGAGGGAAACTTGATCAAAGTGTTAATCGAGTGGGATAAATTACAACAGTTTGCCTCTATGACTCTAGTCAAAATGAAGTATCTATACCTGTATCTGTCTTGGCTGATGACGTAAAAATATAAAAACGTGGTAAAATTACTTTGGAGAGGCTGAATTTAATAACCTTAAACATGTTGATAACGTTTCTCTTACAAGTCTATCATTTTTCTAATGAATTTTGATCAATTAACATGTTAACTCACTGGCTTTCTAGCGATATTGCGGATGTTACGAGCCTTGAAAGAAAATGAAAATGTATTATCAACAAGAGTAATTTTTTTCTCGTTAGAATTGATTTTCATAGCCGAGTCTAACTCTCTTTGGGTTCACATGAGGGGTTATAATCGAGGAGGAAGGTTTTGAAAGTAAATTTGTTTCAAGGAGTGAGGAGACCGGAATCGAACCCACACCATATGAGCTATAATATTTATAGGACTTGGGAGCAATCCACTACAACATCCCTCCCAAAGAGTAATTAATAAGATTATCCTTAACCTCGAAAAAGGTTTCAAAACATTTTCAACCTAACTTCTTTTCTGATTTTTTTTTGCTGTTAAATGAGTCATGAGCTCAGACTTATCAAAATAAGAGAAATCAAGTGAAATTAAACCTTCTGCTTGTTTTAGTAATTTAGAGCTTTGAATCAACTAAAACCAAATCATTGGTCTTTGCTTAAGACAATTTTGTTATTATCATAAGGGCACTCAAAAAATAGAATTTTCACGTCTAAAATTTTCAAAAATCTTTCTCGTTACAATATAGAATGAAGTGCTTCTCGACATTTTCTGGCTTGAACTGCAAGACAGATCTATCTACATCCACTGAGGTGGGATTGCTATTTCTTAGCAAGTGGACTGACTTTAGAATTTTCCATATTCAGAACTCTATGAGCACCATTTCTGAGAATCCTCTTTATAATATATTGTTTTATGCTCACTGGGTCTTCCTTGAAATCTAAGCCGAAATGTTTGTGCAATAAATGTGCAGAACACATAATCCTTCTTAGCTCCTTTGCACAATTTACAGAAAATTAATCCAGTAGAGTTTTTTCTATCTTGAATTCACTCATGAAAGGTGCCATGTTTGAATTCACTGATTGGACATGATGGGCGTTAAGGAGAATGGCGATCGAATGCTTGTCCTGTACTCATCGTATTTGGAGGAAAGAATAAAACCTTATATTTAATATAATGCAGTACTGATTAAAGATGTTCAATCACTATGAAAAGTATCCAAAGTGAGGATTATTCTATCGAGATAAGATAATTTCAAGCTGTTCAACCAAGAATTTACGTTCTTTTGTTTCTATGACTTGTAGCAGAAATTCTCCCTTAAAAATAGCAATCTTATTTTCTATTCTAAAAACCCTATCAGTGTTAGAAATAGCTCACACTATTTAAACTTAATTTCTTATTTAATATAAAAATTAGCAAAAATAGTATTTTGAGTGCCTTATATGATAATTCATCATAGGGATATCTTGAAAATATCTTCTCACCAGAGATGATAATCTCTTATTCTTCCTCTGTTAAAATTACCATTTTGAATAAAACAAACATTTTTTCTTTTACGTGATCTTCTCGAATTAGAGGATCTTTTCTTAAACAAATATGATATTTAAAAAAAGGAGGATACCTTTGATTTTCTCTAAAAGTCAGAGGTTTATAGAATATGCAAACGTTACTTTCTGAGAAATTTTTGTCATGTTTTAGCAAAAGTTCTGAAGAAGAATTTCATTGAAAATAAAAGCTGAAACATTGACCAATAGATTTGAAGAAATTTAATAATACACTCCTATCAGTTGTCATGCTTTATGTACTCAAGAGTTGATATTTTTTATAAGTTATAATAAAAGTTACGTCAAGAAAAAGTAACTAGACTTTATTTATACTGATACGACCGAAATTTTAAAAATCACTCACGACATTTCGATAAATTTTTTTTCTCTCAACAGCGTCTGAGATAAATTTTATTTTTCAAAATTATTACTTTAGAAAATTAAGAGTGATAAGTAGGGCTACCAGAAAAAAGGCGTTTTTTATAAATAAATAGGCATTTTTTCTCTGTAAAAAGGCAAAAGAAAATCAAATTATTTCATTCTGATTAAGAAATATGAAAATTCGAACTAGATGATTCAAACTGCTTTATGATGGGAATTTATTTCGAATAATTTCTATGAATGAATCTTTGTCAAGATCGCAATATTGTACATCAGATTCAGCTTTCCGAACGAGGATTCTATTGTCTTCAGAGTTTAAAACTATATTACGGACTTTTTCCATGTGTTCGCAGTAGTTGAAGTGATTCTATTGGCTAAATAACATTTGTACACACGCACCAACCCCAGTGAATCTGTACTAACTTAGTACTACTAAGTATAACAGAGACTATAATTCCACCTCATAAAGTGTGAAGTAAAAAAAAGGCAAAAAATTCATTTAGGGGCATCTCTATGAACTGGGAGTCGATTTTTAAGAGTGATTGAGAACTACTAACAACATATCAATTTATAAAAAAAAACATTTGGTAGCCCTAGTGATAAGTAATCAGTGATTACTAATCACTGACTTGTAGGACAGTGCAGTTGAAATAATTATGAATAAGTGGAGTTTTAATTTCAATATTAATGACAAGTGTAGACGTTGTTTATTTATCATAAACTATAGGACATACAAGTGTATATTATCATAGCAAAGTGAACAGATCTAAATGATTCTCATTAGAAAAGGCTGAAACATAAATAAAATTCACGACTAGGACTACCAAATACCTTTTTTACAAAAGTTGTTTTTCTTATTTTACATGAATCACTGATAAATAAAATCGACATCCTAGAGTCTAGAAATGCTCCTAGAAAAAAAGGCAAATGCCTTTTCTGTCTTTGCTTAAATAAAGTATTAAATATAGTATTTTCTCTAATAAGAACTATTTTTATGTACAAAATTATTTGTTACCTTTTTAATAAAAAAACATTTTCTTGAAGAATTCATGACATAAGATTTTGGATTTTTTTTTATAAAAGAGGGAATTTTTATTTAATTGAACTACAAATGATAAAGCTGCTTCTTTCTAATTTTTTCACTGAAATAAACTACAATCAAGAGAAACTGTGTAATTTTGTGTATAGAAATCGCAAGACACACAAAGTTCTCAACTCTTCAAGTAATTATTATACATAAAATCAGAGAGACGAAATTTCGCCAAGACTTCAATTATCTAGTGTTTAGTGCTGCACGATCAACTTCCGAAGAAATTTATGAAGCTAAAAATTAATCAAAAGATTATAGAAGACTACATTGAAAAATACTTCAAAGAGGAAAGTTAAAAAAAAATCTACACCAGACATTTCAATTTCTTCGATATAGAAAACATCGAAACAACAAAATGCAATTTAAAATATTGCGTGATGAATAGAGAAGACAAATAGAATCCGTTGCAGAGAAAATTTTGTAAACATATCCCCTTTAATAAAAGAAATTCCGAAATCTTATTTCATGAATGTTATTTATGTTTTGGCCTTTTATAATGAGAATTATTTAGTGTTTTCCGCTTTGTTATGATAATACAAATTGGTATGTCGAATGGTCTAGAATGAATAAACAACATCTACACTTGCTATTAATATGAAAAATACAACTCTACTTATTCATAATAATTTCTACTGAATTGTCCTATAAGTTGTAATAATAATGCCTCAACTTAATTTCGATAATTTGCCAAAAATTAAACAAAGATTTTTGCATGTTAAAGATTATCAGAAAACACGCCACCCCTTTGGTATGAAACAACGAGGAGCCTTATTAAAGCTTATTGGTTCGGTTTAGCACAAAAGTGGTGTGATTATAAGCAAATGAATATATGCAAAATTTTACGAAAAAATCGCGGATTTTAACAAGAAATTAAACTGTAATAAATCTGTTTTTTTAATCGAAATTTGACTAGGATGATAATACAACTCACTTCCTTTCAAGTAAGAATATTATTGAAATTCATTGCGTAATAATGAGAAAAATTATCGACAAATTTTTCAATTTTTCTTCGTTCGTCATAATTTAATATATTTTCTCAGCTCTTGCAATCATCACCACTCGTTTTTCTATTGGACAGAGTAAGGATCCACAAACCTTATAGATTCGTTATCTTTTCAGTAGTTAAACCTTATAGTTTTCATGTTATAAATTCATATTTGGCGCAATTTTCTAAACATGAGCAATATCTTGTCATATATTAATATTTAAAAAAGACAATTGAAATTATTTTTAGCAGATCGATAAAACTGAAAAATAGGGTCTCTACAAGAGACAGATTTTTGAAAATTTAAATTCTAAAATCCGCGAAAATATAATTAAGAGAGATTAATGATTAGGGCTACCCAAATAAAAGTCGATTGATTAAAATTATTTTAGTCCATTTTTGGGTTAGAAATAATTATTAAAAGTTGGCATTTAATTTCCGTTTGAATCGGAATCAAGATTATTAAACAGTGTGCAACGTTTTTAAACTTTTCCGATATGAAAGGCATATCTGGTTGATTATGCCTAAAATTATTTCAAATTTTTGAAAAAATAATCACACGGCCAAAAGATAATCTCAATTATTTAAACTAGTCTCAAGATTTGGGATAACCAATTAGGCACCAACTCTTAAACCCCTAAAAGTTGATAAAGATACCCAGTTGTGAGATAGTGTTGTTCGATTGGAATAAAATATCTCTTTAAACCATGTAACCATCGAAATTGTAAAAATAGTCCCCAAATATTCTATTGAAAAATACCAAAAGGTCAATCTCTAAATCTCCTACCGAGAGGTCCCTGGTGACACCAGTGACACAGGAACTTTAATCAAATAATTTTTATTATTCCAATCATGATACAGGTAGATACAAAAAAAGTTTGTAACAAAGTTTCTTAGTTAATTTGCCAGACTAATATTTCCGTTAAAATGTTTATTTTTTCAAAAGCCTGATATTTTTTCTTAGAACTGAGTTTCATAGCCGAGTCTAACTCTCTTCGGGTTCACATGAGGGGTTATAATGGGGGAGGAAGGTTTGCAAAGGAAACTATTTACAAAGTAAATTTGTTACAAGGAGGGAGGAGAACGGAATCGAACCCTCGCCATATGAGATATAATATTTATAGGACTTGGGGAAGAATTCACTACATCATCCCTCCAATCCCTCTGCTACAAAGGTTAAAGATTAACAATGCTTGTTAAATATTATTTTAACTCATCATTACGAAATCAATGATCAAGAAAGATCGCTTTGAAGCAATTAAAATCAATAATTGATTATTTTCTTCTCTAAAGAAGAGAAAATATCAAATCTCCGAAGTTAAGGTAGAGAAAATCAAAGATTTCTTGGGTAACCTTTTCAACTTTTCAGAGATGAACTTTATTTTTGTTAAACCTACTTAGTTGAGTAATACGAGACACAATAAGCATATTTTCCGTTCTTAATCTTTTGATACACAAATTATTTCACTCTATCCGAGTAGAACTGGAAAGTAACGTGTGTGTCCGTCTCTCGGTCTGAAATTGTAGACAGGAAAAGACCAACAGAGTTGTTTTGAGCACGATTTTCAATACTCAGAATGAACTTTTCCGGTAGAATATCAAGTGCTGAGAAGAAACGGAGATTGAGGGAGCTATTTAATCGCATGGACTGGAACGGTTCGAGAGTCCTCTGCTATCCGACCATTGTGAACCAGCTCAGATGCATGGGTCATGATGACTCATCGATAAGGGTGAGTGGAAATACTTAATTATGCGTTAATAATGTCGTGGCAAATTTATGAAAGAGCCCATCTGACCATATTAGGATGGTCCCTACCAATCTTAACTTGAAACAATTATTATGAAAAACAGCAGCAATTTTTTTGAGAGATTGTTACGGCCATCAAGTACGGGTTGAAATGAACCAGGATAATACTTGGGTCGAATTAATGTTTCTCCTGGGATAAATTCTGCATTAAAAATTCCCAATAATTTGGTTTGTCACTTTTTACATTTGGTTAGCTTCAAATTAAAATATTTAAGACTTGAGAATACATTGCCAAAGATTGAGTTAGCAGTTGATTAAGATAAGAACTTGGGCAAAAATTAAGAAGAGACCTATTATGAGTTATCGTCTCTAGAGAATTTATTTTTTGGTAAATCTAACGATTCATGTAATGTTAACCTATTAAAAACAATTAAAGGGCTTCATGCATACATTTGACTTGAACCGTGATGGAGTTGTGACTGCAGAAGAATTCCAAAGAGCCCTTGACAGAATGCCCGATGACAATATTGAGTAAGATATTATAAAATGAATGTATTTCCCTATGTGCTCCCTATACCAAAAAGTGTTTTCCCTATTTTTTGACTTGGTTTATGATCATTAACACACGAATGACGTCTTACAATCCGTACTGAATGAAGATGGAATCAAACACAAATACATTTCGTATGCATGAAAAATTAATTTAAAAAATATAATTCCCCCTTATAGTGGGATTTTTAAGCGAGAAAGTTAAAAATATCCAAGTCTCATTCCTTATTAACTGCAATTATTAAATACTTTTCCCACTAAGAAAATCAATCGAGAGAGTATAGCGTGAGGAAATATATTCTAGAGAAGATGAATAATAATTAATTTAGATACTTGAAATTTCTTCTCGAAAAAGATATTCTCATTCTACCCACTTGCCTAGATGTTATTTGAGAGGAGAAAACAAATGACTGGCTACATTTTTAGTGAGGCAAAGAAATTCAAATATTAATCCTGAATAGTAACTTCAAAATTGCATTTTATGCTCAAATATGATCTAATGAAAAAAATCTTCCAACGCATATTTTAACAGACTTAGATGAAAAATAGCAGAAAGTAAAATTGGTCATTAAAGTTTAAAACACTAAATTTTCAAACAAAAACTGTTAAAAAATATTTTTTCTTAGAATTGAGATCCATAGCCGAGTCTAACTCTCTTCGGTTTGAAACTATTTACAAAGTAAATTTGATCCCTCAATTAGGAGATCTGATTGATCTCTGATAATATGCCAAATTATAAACTTAAATACTAGAGAAACCGATTCCATTTAATGCAAATAAAGAATTCTCAAATAATTTTTAACACGTACTTAAATTTAAACGAATTTCACGAAAACTATGATTGTCTTGATTTAAACCCCGTAGATTTTGGATATCAGGTTTAACTATCCCTTATTTTCAGCCCAGTACAACTGAGGAGAATCTTTGATAAATTCGATCACAACAAATCTGGAAAGCTGGAACTTGATGAGATCAAGACGGTCCTGAAGGAGTTAGCATCAGATTCTGGTGATTCCTTACTCCGAAGTTGGATTCTCGGCTGCGACGGGCGCGCCGATGGCGGGGTTCCATTTGCAGAATTTATGCGAGTGATGTCGTTGCTAACGAAACGTTGAAAGCCTTCTTCCAGTTTTTACACAGACAATCGCAGACTAATTAAATTACCGATGGATTGCAACGCAAATTTTGAATACTCCCCATTTACAGACTATGTCCTCATTTTTGTTGTTGTTGTAATATATGTCAAAAAATTGAATATGTTTCATCTTCATTTGTCACGGAATTTTGATGAACACAGATACCTCAAAGTAGAGTTCAAGTCCTCCCGAATGTGTGGAGACTTGTATAGAAGCGACACACTACTTCCAAGTAGGGCTCTCACTTATTTATGTAATTACTATTTCATTCAAAATTAAAAGTGTCTCAATTTTCATTCAGCTGCTCTCATACACTATTTCAAGTTTATAATTCATCCTTCGATCAGAGTTATTGTTTTATGTCAGGCCAATTAAATCATTTATTTTGTCTTTTACTTCTTCGGCTCCTCTTGGCAGTCATTTATCATTATTTCCAATGCTCTCAAGGTTAAATTGCTAAACAAAAATCCATAAAGGAAAAGCTGATTGATGTGCAAACCATACTCTTTAAACAAGGTCATTAATTCGTTTGCAAAACAAGGCTGATGAAATGAAAAAATTCATAAATAAAAAAAACGTATACTAAATCATAGAAAATCCTGTGAAAATTTGACAACGCAAAAGATAAAAAAATTTGTTTTAAGTCATCAATAATCTGGTCCAATGACCAGATGGAGAAGAAGAAAGATCTGAAACGTTGTGTTACATTCATTTTCAATAAGTTTCTAGTCATGATAATCATTTATTCACACACGTAATAGACCCCTCTTTCGAGACCCCCCGCCCCCTCACAAAAGAGTTAAGGAATGACAGAGTAGAAAAAAGAGTTGAGAGCAGAAAGAGTACCATTATTAAAGTTTGATCAACCCACTCTGTATTTTTAGTGTATCCCTCATAAACAAGTTTAAAAATAAAGGTGAAGGACTTATACTGAATCTTTAGTTACCGTGAAAATGAGTGATTTTTCTAGCTAAAGATAACATTTTAGAAATTGACATTCTCATGTGTATCATTAACTCTTTACGGAATCAATAGAAGATTCAAATTTTAAACTTTTCATCTCAGTTAGAATCCATATACAAAATATGGTGTTTTGAAACTACAAATTTCGATTGTTACATCTGAAATATTTTAAAACTTACTTTGTTAATATGAACAATAATTGAAAGATAATTTGAGTACATTTTAATAGAATTATAATTTCACTTAACAATTACGTGAAAACCTATAATTGGGAGACATATTTCATCGATGAGGCAAACAAAATTCTATTTTTGTTGTCTTGGGGCCAGTTAGTTATTGTGTGATACCATAATCTATTATGGACACAGAAATGATAAGGATGAAAAAAAAATTAGATACTTTGACAAAACATTGTTTTGTCAAGTCTGGAGTTAATTTACCGTCTTAGATAGTGATGCAACTCAGATTCAAGATAGGTCTGTTTGAGAGCTCAAGCTTACAGAAAAGAACAGAAAATAATTTTTTTGAACTGGTGAAATAATAATGTACTTCTATAGTCTTTATTTCTGTCAATTTAGTGTTCCCGAACGTTCACTCCCGCAAGAAAAAGAAATCCCTTGAAATAAAAAATAGTTCAAACAAACATTGTGCAATTAACGTAGTTGAAGAACTGATGAGAATTGGTGGAAATGTGTATTTTCTCCACTTTTAAATATGAATTCAATTTTTTAAGTACTATAAGATGAGAATACTACAAGGTAATAGATGATGGGACTAATAAAAAGATTAATCCTAGATCAAAAAGATTATTTGTGATCCAAATGTGCAAACACAGTAAAGTGATTTGAATTAATTCCATGACAAATATTCTAGAAAAAATTGAATGAATTCTTACTATGAATAATAGTATTCATACTAGAATTAACATATTAATGAATTAAAAGTTTAAAAAGTCTAAGAAAGCATTCTTAGCATTAAAAGAGACTTGCGAATTAATTTTAAACAATTTCTAAATCATACTTGAATATTTTTGCAGAGTTTTCTGTTAAGCTATTTCCTACTTTATTTTGTCTAAATCTGGTGATTGATAACACTTTTTTCATTAGATGTACCATCAAACTTTGAATGTTCTTCAACGATCCAAGAATGTTTAATGAATTATTTACGCTATATTTCTTCAGAATAAATAAGAAGCGTTATTAAATGCATATTTTGTAGATAATAATTTTTCCCATATAGACTGGCTAAGAAGATTATTAACTAGTCTGCAAAAGTCTTGGGGCAAAAAGTACATCAAGACTGTGGATATTCTAGTCGTTCACTTAAGTACGTGAATTTTAACTAATGAATTTTCTAGTTTTTATATGACACAATAATCTGTCCCATCTCAACCGACTTCCTACATGAGCTACAACACAAACTTGACATGAAAAAGAAGATTGAAAACATGCAGGCAGGAATATGTGAATGTATGATTCAAATTTTAATCAATGAGATTGCTTCATTGAATTACTTGATATGAGGCTGTCCTCAATTTCCACGGACAATTAAATTTATATGTCAGTAAGTACATTTTTCTGGCTGGTTTCTTTTCCAGAATTTAGCAATTTCAAGAAATTACGAAAAGTAAAAGGGACAAGAGGATAATAAAATGTATTCCCATGTGTGCTCTCACTTTAGTTCACGAGGCAGGAGAGATGTTAGGAGAAAAACGAACTTTTGAAGCAAGAAGAGACTAAGATATTCCCCTGAATACAGAAATGATTAAATTTTTATCTATTTCTCACATTCTCGAGGCAAAAGGGAGAAATCAATTTTACCTAATAATTCTATCCAGTTTTTCAATGAGAGAATTGAGAGGAACCTTCATCATTTCTAATAATGCCTGGTGAGATAATTATAAACACCAAAAACGAGATTATGTTTAGGAACCTGGGGTAGAAGAAATGAAAAATAATGTAATTTTTACACCCCTTGTTGATGTTGATTGCGACTGATTTTCCCAGTAGAGGAATGCCTAATTATTATCATGATGACTTGTAATCAAAGGTATAAATCGTTTCTTCATCATTCCCATTCTTCGAACTGAAAATAAATTAGAACCTCCTAGAAGCCATGAATCTATTTTGTTGAAATATTATTTGAGCTACGAATAAGCACTTAACCCTGACTAAGAAGTGAGGTAGACACTCTTTGAATCCTAATACCCGGCCAGCTTTCAAACGTCATAAGCTGATGATTTTTTCACCTAAATAATTCTAAATATCTTGGAATAAGTAAAAATCTGATGAAGCAATGTCTGGAGAATAAGGTGAATGATTTATATACTCCAAAGAAAATTCAGAATACGTCCTCAAAGAGCAATGTAGTCTTGCGTTAGCTCGATGAAACAGAACAGTTTTTCTATTAGCCAACACTGGACGGAGTTTGCGTATTTTATGATCAAATTTTTCCAGTTTGGTGCAATAAATATCAGAGAGAATTTTTTTTCAATTTTAAGTGCTCATAATAAATTATGCCTTAACAATCCCACTAGACACACAGTAGCACCTTCTTTTGATACGAAGACGCTTTAGTAGACTGCAATGGGTCTTCATCCATCTTTGTTCAGGATCTTTTTCTATCAACATTCTTTTAAAATACCCCTTCTTCATCACAAGCGATAATTCTGCCGAGAAATGAAGATTTGAGAAGAGTTTCGCATGATGAATATCTCTTGATTTTTGGTGCTCTGATCAATTCGTGTGAGACAAAATAATCAATCCTGTTGACGTATCCTAACGATTTAATATGGGTAAACGATGTACTATTCGAAAATCCAATATTCTAGGATACTTCCCGAGTA